>JAXBDA010007655.1:0-16970 GCA_036023075.1 Gaultheria prostrata
GGGGAAGTGTATGGGAGTGAGAGGGGACTGATTTTTCAGTAGCAAGAGGGTGGAGTGTGGTGTTGGTGTTGGTGGGTGGAGGATTGGAGAATGGGAGGATGATTTTTGAAGTGTATGTATACATATATGTGTGTATGTGTACAAATATGGCTTGTGTATGTGTATAAGAATGTATAATTATGTATGAAATGAATTTATAAAAATGCAATGCTCGTGATTAAAAAGTAAACGTGTCTTAGGGTCGAATTTGTAGTAAATAAGAAGTATTAGGGTGTAAACCGAAGTAATTGAAAATTAAGGGTCCTAAGTGTAATTAGAAATTTAATAACGAAATTAAAGTAATAAAAACGAAATTAAATAATCCTAAATTTTATTAAAATTTTCGGATTATTACAGCGTGTGCCCGGCCTCTAGAGGTAATTCTACCGCACATTTAGTAAAGGGGAGCTTCAGTTTGGTGTTTTTCGTTTTTGCCCTTTTCCGGAGCTTCCCAGTTAGTAACTGGCAAGGGTAAGATGGACAAATACTTACTCCCAATTGCTTCAACCCACACATATATCTGAAAAACTGCCAACTCCTTTCACAGAAAAACTACCATGCGGTTCCTCTTTGCACGCAGGTATATCTGACAATGGCTCTCTCTTTCTCTCTCCCTCTCTCTCTCTCTCTTTCTCTCTGTGTACTTCCATCTACTAATCACTTTCATTGTGCAGAGCAACGGAGACTAAAGAGGACATGACGACGGTTTTCCTTTTCAAAGGTTCATGGATAATACAATGCACACAAGATTAAATGATAAGTCAGATACTTTTGTGTATACTTTTTTATTAAATTCGACTTGCACACACATTGCGTGTGTCCCGGCCTCTAGTTATTTAAGAACGAGGGAGTATGTGTTTTCCTTGTGAGTGAGTTATTCATATGCCATTGAAGTTTGAAACAAGAAATTGGGGTTTGCTTTTGGGTAAATCAAACATCCTTTTGACCCACGTTGTATCTGCATTCTTACTCTTACGAATGACCCATAAATGCCTAATCATTGCAGCTTTATTCAATTTTCGTGGAACCTTAAACACAAACATTGATCCATTTGATCTAGGCCTATGAAGTCTGGATACTCTACAAAACAGCTTTGAGATCACCATTAAACCCACAATAAAATAAGGAAATCTTGGATAGATTAGGCTGCAAACTATAGTATTGATGAAACACCTTTAAGGCTCTTCAATAACTCAAAAAGAAAGGATTCAGTTATATCTTGTTTACCCAAACAAACATTTTTTGTTAGAAAACACTCCTGTCTAGGGATGCACATCAGGCCGGTCTTAGACAGTTAGACTAAGTAATAATGAGACTTATGTATGTCCAATCGTGGTCCATTAATAATTGGGCTTCGTTTATTATTCCCAAGCCTTCCCTTTAAAAGTTTAATTTCTCAAACTCGTCAAACTAATCCATTTATTTTTCTAAAGTGTATAAGCAATTACAAATTAATCATCCCTTATTATAAATTTGACTTGACAACCATAATAAGTAGTATAGTTATATGAAGACCAAAAGTACATGTATATATATGATATGTGGGATCTACTTTGGTGTCTCACATAAACAATCCAATTCGTTCATTAGTTTTAAGATATGTATTTGGGTGATTTTGTATAAAAAAAAAAAAAATCAACTTTTGTAAAAAAATCAACTCAATTAGATAATCTAAGTGTTTGATTTTACATTCTAATTTTTCACAAAGTGAATAGTGTTATAAAAATTTGGAAGATTGGATGAAGCACTTAGAGTTATTCAATCGAGCTACTTCCCTAGCTTCGTCCAAATTGTTTTGCATGTTTCCTTCTTGGAACCTCACAAAAAATTATCTATATCTCACAACCTATAATGATATTATGATTTTGTTATTTTTGTTTAAGAAAATTTATTGAGATCCATCCAACAAGATCCATATTGAATATATAAAATACTATGATATAAAAAATATAGACAAATCTTTGAGACGTCCAAAAAAGGAACATGCAGAACATTTTGGGACGGAGGGAGTAATTTTTTGCAAAGCCACTCGAAAAATATATTTTAAAATTAGTTAATGGTTTGGAATGTTTGTGTGGATCCCACGGAACGATATGTGTGGACAGAGATGCGCGCGTAGCAAGGGTATCATTTTTTCCTTCTAAAATGTGAAGTCTCGTCAATGGTTGGGGACCGGTATCATTTTTTCCTTTTAAAAAGTGAAGTCTCGTTAATGGTTGGGCTCAATTACTTGCAATCATATAGTTGTTGATGGGTTAAATTGCTGATTTTAATAGTTTAGGGAGAAAGTACACACACAATATATATATAGAATGATGATCTAATAAGGGATCCCTCAACTCCTTAAGTTGCGGACCTCCACTTTTCGGACCAAATTTCGACGATCCGAACCGTTAGATGTGTTTAAAAGGTGTTTTTAAGGTCCAACGCGATGATTCGTTGAAAAAAAACACTCGGAAGGGGTTGATCGGAGCAGTTTTTGTGAAAAACGCTATAGAGGGAGGTCCGAATTTTTTTTAAATGCAGGAGTCCGGACCTGATCTGGGTCCTATATATATATATATATATATATATCAAGTGTAGAACATCTTTGAGCTAGATCTTCCTAGAATTTGGGTACGGGGAGGGTACCCTCTCGGCGTATTCGAATCGTTCAACAATGCAATCGGCGGTCCGAATTGAAAGTGTCGTCCGGATTTAAAAATACAAAACAAAAAGAACATGCATTTCAAATTAGGATCATCGCCCGGATGCACTGCACAAGTACCACATCACTCATACCCTATTTACACCCAATTTTTTCTCCTTTCTCTGACCATAATGTCCCTAATCTTAGAAACCTAATGCCTCACTTTATGGTAAAAAGGGGATCATTTCTGGAATTTCAACAAAAAGGATAGTGCCCTCTTACGTGTCATTCAACCGTGTAGCCATATTATCCAGTTATCCAATGCCAAACGAGAGGTCCAAACACTTCAAAACCCCTCACCACTTAAATTCCAACGCTCAATTCCAAATACTCAACCCGATCCACCACAATAACCTGCATCGCCCATAGACCCCACAGAATCAACGGCCCATAACCATCCAATCTTTAGCGATGAAACAAAATCAAGCATTAAACCTACAATAATACCGTAGTCCGTCCCACACCATAACCACCATTAGTTCAAGAGAATAACAGGGCAACTGAAATTCACTCTCCTTACTGCTTCGTAGCTGAGGGCGAGATCGCGCGATAGAGGGAGAGAGCGTAGAAAACACGAATGGCGAAGCCGGTATCGATCGAGGTGTATAACCCAAATGGGAAATACAGAGTTATCAGCACAAAACCCATGCCTGGTACCAGGTGGATCAATCTGCTAATTGAACAAGATTGTCGCGTCGAAGTAATCTTCTTCCATTCCACCTACTCTATTTCCTTTTACTTATTTGTGTTAAACGTAATGAATCCAACTATTCGTACCAACAGGTTGGTACCGATCGGGTATAATTCGACACCTTCATTTTGTTTAAATCAAGAATTCAGTTTATTCGAATATCGATGAGTCTTAATCAATTCATTCAATTTTTTGTTCAGAATTCGTAACAGGAATGAATTGATCAAGCTTTCCTCGATATTCGAATAATTCGATTTCTGCAAGTCACATTAAAAAGTTACTCTGGACAAAATGAACTTGTGATATCAGAGGTGGGCCCACAGAGGGATTCAGTACCCAGTCGGTACGCATAGCATTATGGTAACGCAATATTCATTTAATTGTGTTGATTTTAATGTTCAGATATGCACCCAGAAGAAAACCATACTGTCTGTCGAGGATATCATTGCTCTGATCGGTGATAAGTGCGATGGAGTGATCGGACAAGTATTAATATCCCGATTCTTGAGCTGGGTTCTTCGTGTTTTGTGGGTTTGTTTAGTTTATTGAACTTTTTGTTGGGTTTTCCAGTTGACTGAAGATTGGGGAGAAACACTGTTCTCTGCATTGAGCAGAGCAGGAGGCAAGGCTTTCAGTAACATGGCTGTTGGATACAACAATGTCGATGTCAACGCTGCCACTAAGTACGGTGTGGCTGTTGGCAACACACCTGTATGTTCGTTTCGCTTAGATATAAGTCTTGTTTTTGGTCAGTGATTGCACATGCCGTGCTTGATGAAATGCTCGTGAGACCAAGAAATATGCTCCATAGAATACTCAGCCATTATGTTTTAGTATTCTCACTCCGTGAGTGCATACCCTTTTTCTTTTATCACAAAATCCGACCTTGAATGGCATTTAGCGTCCCTTCTACTTGTATCGCCACGAGCATGAATGCTGGTTAAATGCATACAAGGTTATGTATAATTTATAAATATTGCCATAGGGTACATGCTTCGTAGATCAGAACATTTTAATTCGTGAATTTATGGGATACTTTTTTGAAAGGCTAATTTATGGGAGTCAAAGAAGTAATATATTGACATCAATGCAATGTTTTGCGGGTTAGGGAGTTCTCACGGAGACTACAGCAGAGTTAGCTGCTTCGCTTTCTTTAGCAGCAGCAAGGAGAATTGTTGAAGCAGATGAGTTCATGAGAGCAGGCTTATATGATGGATGGCTACCTAATTTGTATGACAAACATGAATTTCAATTGCCTTGGCTTTATTAATATTGCTTGGTTTTTCATACTGATGTTAGTGGGCATTTCAAGTTCTCCTCAGAAGAGTAATTACCCAATTTGTTATACTGATTTAATAGATTTGTGGGGAACTTGCTTAAAGGACAGACAGTTGGTGTCATTGGAGCTGGTCGAATTGGATCCGCTTATGCTAGAATGATGGTAATTTCTTACTGCCAACTATCTAATCTAGTGTATTGACCAGATTCACCATGCCCACCTGTGGTTTTCTTTAGGTTGGACATTGATGGAATTAATGCATTTGCGGCTATCTAAGAACCCCGGTTCCAGAATATGTAGTTAATAAGTAGTTGTGCTTATGAACTTTGTTTTGAATTGCTAATATACAAGCTGAGATGCATAGACCATGGTTAATTTACAACTGCTAAAGTGTATGTGAGCTGTTGCCAAGTCTATCGTATTGTACATGCCTGAGTACACTTTCTACCTTGATATAACGTTTCAGACTTTCAGGAGTTAGTCCGGAAAGGTAGAACCAAGATAGAAGTCGATTTTTTTTTTTTTTATGTTTTGGTCGGCCGAAGTCTCAGATTTTAGACGTGTTTTGTCTTGACTCATGAGATGATCCAAAGAGCCACTCGTTTGGGTTCAATGCATTTCAGTATGTGCATTTGCTGAGCTACGAACTTGCGTTGTGCTATTGTAACAGGTCGAAGGATTCAAAATGAACTTAATTTACTATGATCTGTATCAATCCACACGCCTCGAACAGTTTGTCACAGGCATGTCTCGATGACCTCATGAAATTAACCACTTGTAGGTGTGTGTTGATTATGAGTTTTCTTTCTTTTGCAGCTTACGGTCGGTTCCTAAAAGCCATTGGCGAACAACCTGTTACTTGGAAAAGAGCATCGAGCATGGATGAGGTTCTCCAAGAGGCTGATCTGGTAAGAATCTTGCCTAGAATCTATCTTGCATTTTAGAAGTCTTGAAGAATTTTCATTTTTTGGGAATTAATGGCTATTGATGCTCTATTTTAGATAAGCCTTCATCCAATCTTGGACAAAACAACTTATCATCTGGTAAATAAAGGAAGGCTCTCAAAGATGAAAAAGGTGAACCTTCATTGAACTTTTTCTCATTATTGATGATTGGATTGAAATGATAGTATGAGTATGTGATTTACATCCCATTTAAAGGATGCAATTTACATCCGTAGGAAGCAATTCTCATAAACTGCAGTCGGGGTCCTGTGGTTGATGAAGTAGCTCTTGTGGAGCATTTGAAAGAGAATCCTATGTTTCGAGTTGGTCTTGATGTCTTTGAGGTAAAGGAACCTTGTCATTCGGTTTGAGTTTATCTTATTTTCATAAAGCTTCAAGTATTAATTTTCTTCCATTTGCTATTTCGAACTAGGATGAACCATACATGAAACCTGGACTTGCAGACATGAAAAATGCAATCGTTGTACCTCACATTGCCTCTGCTTCCAAGGTATTACTGATCAGTTTATCCATAGATTAAGCTCAAACATTGATATAAAAAATTTTCTGTAAATAATTCCCTATAGATTTCAGTCTACGAAACCAAACTAATTCTTGCATTGCCATTTGGTTATTCAATGTACATTACGATTTCTAATGCAGGACAATTGAAGGACAGATAAGCGAAGATAAAAACTTTAAGAATCCACACCAAAGGAAGCCTACAAATCTGCATGCACACCAATACTAATCAAAAATTCATTCTACATCATGAACTACTCAAAACATCATCTCAGAGTCCTCTAAATGAGTAAATATCCAATGTTCTCTGCCACAAATTCATATGGGGTCATACATTAACCACGCGAAGGTGCACCGAGAGTGCCCGATAATTGCTCCCTTTGAATAGGCTCTTTCAAATGATAACGGACTACCAAAGAAAGATAACCTAACTGCATTATGCAATTGTGAAATACTAAAATAACGAGTAAAGCTACTAGGAGAATACCCTTGTGTAAATAACACCACCATAGTTAAATAACCTCACTTATCAAATACGAATAACCTAACTTGTTCCCTATCAATTTCGAATGATGTTATGCAGTGGACCCGTGAAGGAATGGCAACGCTGGCTGCTTTGAATGTCCTGGTATGATATGTACACCTGAGAAACTTATTCATTGGAAATTGAAGCCTCTGTTTAAGTTTGGTTTTGTCTAATTTTATCCTTCTGGTTTAACTTGTGTTCTGATGATGTATTGCAAATTCTGAGGTACTATTGCCATATTTACTGTGACAACTACAGGGAAAAATCAAAGGATACCCAGTTTGGTCTGATCCAAATCGCATAGAACCCTTCTTAAATGAGAATGCTCCTCCTCCAGCTGCAAGCCCAAGCATTGTCAACGGAAAAGCCTTAGGTAATACTATCATTCTAACTGTACCGATTTTGTCAATACCATATACGATTTCACTCATGCTTACATCCCATTTGCATTATAGGTTTACCGGTTTCAAAACTTTAAGCACGGATGCGCAGCGATTCGTTGACCTTTGGTAATATATGGCTGTCTTCTGGAAATGGTGGTGGTGAATAGACTGATGAGTTTCCATTTCTAGAAACAGAAAAATAGTCAATCTATTCAAAGAATGTTGTGACTTTGTATATTTGCCGCACCTTCTTAGTTCTTATATATAACTGCTTGTTGATCACGTTAAAGTAAAAAAAAATAAAAAGAATGTTTTATTGTGTTCTAAAAGCAGGTAAGAATTTTGGTTCTTTCATTTGCTTATTCTTGTGAAGGAAAAAGTTGCAGATAAAGTAATTTAGGAAAATGCTAAAATGCAATCCATTGAGTTGTTGTTGAGGTTAAAAAGATACTCCCTCCGTCCCTTTTATAGTGTGTATATTTCCATTTTAGGCTGTCCCTTAATAAGTGTGTGTTTTGAAAAGTTAGTGGGTACATTTCCTATTTTGCCCTTAAAAGTAGATTCTTTTTTAAAAAGTTAGTGGGTATTATTATATTGATAAGAGTAAGTAATGAAAATTACAAGTAAAAGTTACTCCCTCTGTCCCTTTTTAAATGTGTGCTTTGGGAAACGTGTATTTTTTAGGACGTAAAAAAATATATTTCTACTCAAAATTTTTGAAATTTTTTTGCACCAAATTAAAGTACTCTTTGAGCACTTTAATTTGGTGTAAAGAGAGACATAAAATTGTATAGAAAAATACATTTTTTAGGGGTTTGAAAATGCACGTATTCCCATAGTAGACATTTAAAAAGGGACGGAGGGAGTATAAAAGTTGATGTAAGAGAAAAATAGTTGGAATTCCTAGGTAACACATTTAAAAAGGGACAGAGGGAGTATATTGAAATAAGTGAAAAATGTATAGATGCGGGTGAGTATATTACAATCTGTTAAAGGAGATTAGAGTGCATTTTTCAAACGAAGTGCAATATTTCGTAATTGGTTATTTGACACATAATTGTAGAAGGCATTGTGAGGGAATTTTATTCTCAAAACCTCCTTAAAAAGGTAGAATTGGATAGTCACCTCCAAGGCCGTAAACGAACCGAGCAGCTCGCAAGCATGGCTCTGCTCGGCTCGCTAATGCTCGGTTCGGTTCGGCTTATTTAGTAAATGAGCCGAGCTCGAGCTCGAGCTCTAATTTTTGGCTCATTTAGTAAATGAGCCGAGTTGAGCTCTGCTCGTTCGACAGAACCTCGGTTCGTTAAGGGAGGCTTGGCTCGATTAAAGAGGCTCGTTTAGTAATTTCACTCAACTCGGCTCGGCTTGTGAAGGCTCAAGCTCAAGTTTTTGACTCGCTCTGTAGTAAACGAGCCGAGCTAAGCTTTGGAGCTTGGCTCGGCTCAGCTCGTTTACAACACTAGACTCACCTCATAGAAGCTTTTGCATACACGTTCAACATTCTTCAACCATTAAACTCCCCTTATATTGCAAGTGGAGTGGAATGCAATTGGTGCCTCCCTTATACTCCCCATACACATGGCGGGGTTCAATTTCTGTAAGCCCCCATACCCCTCCCCAAGTCCCATAAGATAGAGTAGATTATGATTAACGAATGGCAAAAAAAAACTCCCTTGATATTTTCTCTTGATAACCCTCTTGAAGGGTGGGATTGGACTAGTAAGGAGGTGGGACTCCTAATCCTTTATTTGCTTCGGCGTTTGTGGACGGGGATTATCAATCCCCCATTTCAGTAGGACTAGCAATACGGGGGGTTGTTATTATGAATCCCATCTCAAGGGAGGAAAGACAGAAATGCCCTTGTTTTTTCTAACTTTTGGCTGAAATAGAAGAAAGATGGTAATTTCATTCCAAAGAAGGCACAACATTTTTCAAACAATAGGATTATTGTTATGTACAATTTTTATATAACAGTTTTGCACAAGGGCAAATGGAAATTCTTACTTATAATCCAATTTTATCCATTGGATAGCAAACATGTTAGATAACAATCCTATATTTTAATCCGGTGCAAAACAAACATGCAAATTACTAATCCCACCTCATTATCAATCACAATCCTAATATCACCTCATTACCAATCCCCTCATACCTATACCTGTTAGTTATCAAACACAAACATGCATATTACTCTTCTTCTTTTTTTAACGGCAACATGCATATTACTCAACCTAGCAAGACAGATCAACTTCTCCTCATCAAAAGAACAAAACGAATGACTACGATTCAAACACACCACACAAATAAGCAACTTTTATGAACTTTCAGGAGTTATCCAGTGATGTCACCACCAATAGTAGTATTTTTTTTTTGTCCTGTGGGGTCGGCTGATCCCCCTTTCATAAGGTGGAGTCGCTCCGGTCACCATATCTTGACTAGTAGAACTTGTAAGTGGAAGCTCCAAAAGCCGAGCTTCCTTTTTGGTTGGCACATTCATGACCAAATTAAACTCACATTTCCATGTATTCCCCTTTATCGAATTGTATACTTATTTATTTGTTACTTTTTATTTTATTTTAAGGCATATGTGCTTGGTGAGGAAAGGAATCCATATATTAAATTCCATTCAGACTATTTCCCGATTAACTATTCGTTAAGTCCCATCTACCCCACCAATATGCATAGTAAAGAGAAGGAGAATAAATGAAAAAGAAAAAGATGGGAAAGGAATATGATCATTAAGGAAAAAGTAGTGGAAAGAAGTAAAGAAAGTTGAGTTTACTACAAAACTACTCTCCCCTCTATGTAGACTTTTTGACTTGTATCAAAATAAATTTAAAATCAAAATTCATATAGCAGTATAATGTAATATGATATAACTAGATAAAAATGGACATATGAATATTTATTCACATAGTTTTTATTAGATTGTAAAAAGGACATTTAAACAAAGTTTTAAATCACATAAAGAGGAATCTCGAAATTACTTTTTTATTTTTCACATTTTTGGGCCTTTACAGGCTGAAAGCTATGATAAAAGCCCGAAGGCTGCTATCCCAATAGGCCAGCGGGCGGAACGGGGAGAGGGTCGCCTTTGGAAGCGTTCACCGTTAACCGTCACTCCTTCCTTTTGATTATGTCGTGACGCTGACTGAATCCAATCCATAAACCCGGAAACAAAACAAAGAGCGTTTCCTTTCATCAAGTAGGTAAAGTAAGGCATACGAACCACTGACGCTTTGCCTTAGACTCTATTGGAACAAAGCAAAGAAGGAGGCGAATAGAGACAGGAAAGGGACAAGGGCAGTCTTGCTTGGCGCGAAGGCTGCTGGTTCAGGGGTAGAGTACAGTATTAATTAAAGGTCCTCGGACTTTCTGGCGGTTTTTCTTTTTGGCAGTTGTTCACTGTTGGATCTCGCCAATACAGCCCCCCTATAGTTTTCGTTACCGAGATATCTTTTTTTTTTTTCAATTGTTGCCAGGGATTTTTTGGGGTAATCCGCTTCCATGCTGAGGCAAAGAAAAGGTCCAGCAACAAAAGTGCGGTCAAGTAGCAAGTCATGTTACAGACCAAAGCAAATAAACTAATCTAACACTTGCCTAAGGCTTAGGCAATCTCTAATCATAAATTCTCTTATAGAGCTAGGCATATCAACCAAAATGGTTAAACTTTCATCCTGTTCGGCTCCAAGGCGGGCCAAATGATCCGCACATTCATTAGCTCTTCTGTAGATGTGGGTTCTCTGTAGATGTGGGATAGCTTCGTGCGGAGTGGAAAGGCATTTGCATCCTTTATAATGTTATTTTGAGCATGAAACACACAGAAAAATTAATACTAATAAAGAGTCACATACCCAATTTTTTAAAAGTGAAAAAAGAAAAAAGACGTCATAATTGAAAATAATCAATCAACTACTTTAATATCTATATAACAAAATAAATTCAATGTTCAAATTAGAGAGATTGCAATGCTGGGTGTGGTAGAAATTAAGCATGAATGTTTTAAAAGAACGTTGAAGGAGAGGAGATGCGAGGTGAGACAAAATAGGGAAGTTTCAGTTTTTCGTGTTTTATTCATCTTTTCTGAATTTTTGTTAGATTTGTGTTATACTATTTGAATTAATCATATATATGATTCGAGGAGAAGAGCCTACAAGTAAAAAATTATGACCAAAAGAAAGAAAAGGTTACTACAGACGAAAAAAATTACGAAACAACTGTCCTTAATTTTCACTCTAAAATGTCGTCTTATATGAACTTTTTTCAACTTCAATTCACATTTTATACTTTCTGATTCCTCTAATTGATAATTGATGTGAATGATTAATCCCAAAAATTAAGACAAAAAGCTAAAAAAAATCACGAAAAATAAAAAAAAGTCATTTAAACAAAAAGAAAATAGAATGGCTCTTAAGATATGGGGTGGGACATGTGTGAGAGTCGGAGGGAACTCAAAATTCTGACTCTTACACTCTCTCTCTCAATGTTTTTTTAAAAAACAATTAAAACTCTAGAAAATTAAGATTGAGGGTAAACCAATTTGTATATAGCATGTACTAGTACTAGTGCATGGTCGTGCCCCTATCCGTGCTTGTGTCCGACCACATGCCCTTACCTGTAATTGTGCCCGTACCAGTGCCCGTGCCTATTCTTTATGGTTCTTCAAATTTCAAAGAGAGGGAAGTAGTGAGAGAGAATGTGGTTTGAATTTCGTAAAGGAGAGAGAGAGAGAGAGAGAGAGAGAGAGAGAGAGAGAGAGAGATAATATGTAATATGATCATTGGGCCAAAAAGAATAATCGGGACAAAAACCGCTCTGTATCGGGCAAGAGAGTAACTACCGATCTTTCAAGGCATCCAAGTAACTACCGATCTTTCAAGGCATCCAAAGACCTCCCTTTATTATGCTTGTGAAGATTTGCTTTGATACTCAAATTAAGGGCTATCAATCAATTTAGATACGGAGTACAATTTTTGGAAGGTATGCCTTCCATGGAATTTGTATAATTTGTATTGTTTGCTCTTTCAATGATATTATCATTCAAAAAACAAAAAGCGTAAATTGACTACTCCGTATTAGGCAAGGTAAAAATAGTTATAATAAAAAATTATTCTTCCAAAAGAAATTGCCAACGTTTGGAAGTTTTTTCGTCTTTTCTCCAAATCTTAACTCCAACATCGTCACTCGTATTTTTTCCTCTTTAGTAATTCTTTTTTAAAATTCTATAGCTTGTTCTCCATTTTTTTAAGTAGAGCGTAGTTCTATCTAAAAATAAGAAAATATAAATCTCTTATGGAAATTCTCTAAAATAAAAAAGTTATTCAAAAAGTAAAGTTAAGCTAGCTAATTTTTTTTCAATTGTGTCAATCGTCAAGATGTATTCGTAATAAAAAAGTTTGTCAAATATTAATTGTTTTTACTAAAAACGAAAAAACAAGATGCAATCATATATATAAACTAGCATCAAACCCGTGCTATGCACGGAGTCGCAACAGACAAAAAAAATTTACCTCTTGATAAATACTTTTAACATTAAAAATATTTTTATTTCCATAAAATCTAGCGGCGTACCGTGCTACATGATTATTTGAAATTTGAATTTACATCCTTTTTTTTAATTATCCCCTCCAGTGGTATAATTCATTAGTTTATGTTTTTTAAGTAAATAACTAAGAAAACTAAAATATAACTTATAAGTGATAACAAATGGGTTATTTTGAACAAATTAATATATCAATAATACAACTTATAACTATACAAACTTGCTGCTTTCCTTTGGATGCGAAGTTTTTCCACGCATACTGCAATCATTTGTTCATTTTTTGCCTTCAAAAAGTTGTCTTATTTGTTTTAGTTCTTGATTCTTTCTTTCACTTTTTATTCTGTAAAAGTAATTTACTATGTGATTAAAGAAATAACAAATAAATAAGAATGTGTGGGGGTTTGAAGGCATAAAATATTTGTTAATTTGGAGATTGGAGAAGTAAAATTCTCCAAAATGTGGTAGCCAAAACGGCTTCCCGGTGGAGCACCCGTTTCCTGATATGTAGGGTATATAAGAATAAATCGCCATAACTTAGATAAGAAATTACCACGGTATAAAATAGTAACTCAAGTGATTTAATAAATAATAGTATAGACATACTAATTATTTAGAACTAACGCAAGTGAATTGAAAAAAAAATACTTACATACTAATCATCTAGGACTAAATATACGGCAAATAATGTATTTCTATGAAAGAAAGAGACATAGACGATAACACTTTCAGAATTAAATGTGTGACTAAGGACTTGCCTGAGATATCCAAGAATAAGCTGTCCGAATCCAAAACACTCTAAACCTAATAAAGGAATTGGATTTGAGAGAAATACTATTGATGGAGTTTAGGATACGATTGAAAGTGGTTTATTCAATATTTAAGCTTTGATTACTCCGTAAATCTGAGACAAATTCAATTAAGGGAGTTTCGTGGAATCAGTAAATCAATTATGGTTATCACACTCCTCAATTCAAATATGGATAAGGAATGATTCAAAGTTAACTTTTGAATAACCTAAAGCTTGCATATAGTAGATAATACCTACTATAAATGGATAAAACTCAAGAGTGGAAATAATGATCTCACATGTGTCCTTTTAAATTTTTTATGACAACACAATCTCATTGTACCACATATCGCGCTCACGACCCTTCTCACAAAAAATCATCCTGCAATACTATATAAGATTTATCCTGCTCCTTATATTTTAGGTTATTATTCACATTTCTCAGTTAGTCTAGATTTTCTTGTTATGAGGATAGTAGATTTATAGGGTTCTTGGTCACCAATTTCGGTCATTTTAAAAAAAAAAAACAATTTGAATTTTGGTCAATCATTCAAGAGATTTTTCAGTGTCGGGGGTGTGTATAACAATTTTGGGGTGTTGAAATCACTTCCCTAAATTATACTCTTGGTAAGATTTCAATGATCGATTATGGGCTTGACTCATCCAACCATGACTACAACAATGGCGGCTCCATGTGTACGGTAGAGTTGTCATTGACTCAAATATTTGAACACAAATCCCAAAAAAACAGCCCACACGGCAATCCAATGTAATCAACCAGATTACAGTCCATGACAAAAGAAAATCTTTCATATCATCTAAAAGAAGATCATATCTTTAAAAAATTTGGCTCAACCCATTCGTCATAATTTAAAAAAAAAATGCTATTAGTAGATTAAATATTCTTGTTTAACTCATTTAAGAAAAGGAATTGAACTTCACACCCCCATTTTAACATTTGCATCCCCTTTTTTGTTTTTATTAGGGTGAAATTACTGAAATACCCCTCCATTTTATAATCCCTTGGGGGTGCAGATGTTAAAATGGAGGGGTATTTCAGTAATATCACCCTAATAAAAACAAAAAGCGGTGCAGATGTTGAAATGAGGGTGTGAAATTCACTTCCCAAAACTGTAAAATCTTTCAACCTGGTGGCTTTTTGATTCGACTTGGGGTGAAATTGAACCTTTTCTGTTAGAGCCTTTTGTCAGGACATTTTGGGAAAAATTCAATTGTCAGCTTTCCTATTTTTGTCATCTTTCCCTTTGGTTTGAGAGCTGATCGCTTTTATCTTTCCAACTAAACTGTGTAGACCAATTACTCCCTCCGTCCCAATTTCTTGAGTCTCTTTTATTTTTTGGAAAGTTCAAAAGATTATCGATATCTTTTAATTTATAGTACTTTTTATATTCAATATGGATCTTGTTTGATAAATCTTAATTAATTTTGTTAAACAAAGATTTCGAAATCATAAAAAACATTACAGATTATGAGATATAGACAATTTTTTAAGACGACCAAAAAGGTAAACAGGTCCAACAAAGTGGGACGAAGGGAGTAATAAAGTATCACATTTGTTGCTCAATTGTTCATTATATTATTTTTTTGCGCACGTTTTGAACTGCAATTTTGTCTGCTTTGCAGGCCAAATGTTTGAAAGCATTCTCTGAAGCAAGTTATAAAATGTATCAAAGAATATGTTAATGTTGGAATTGTATCTTCTTTGTAGGTGCATTCTGCAGAATGAGCTATGGTGCTTGGAGTAAAACTTGTCCGGTTTGAAGGATCGATTATTTAACCATTCAGAGAGGGAGAGAGAGTCTTTCCTATTGTGATCTTCTATGCTTTGTTTTTTAGAAGCATTATTTTTTCTTATCTTTGTATTATTATTATTTTTTTAAACAGTCAATTCATATCATGAACAACCATACGACAAAGATTACATCACAGAATATAGGAATGAACGAAACTACCAAAATCTAAGACCAAGTTACTGAAAAGCAAACATGCTTCCAAGTTTACAGACACGCCTGCCGAGGTAGACCAACACTAGGTGCCGACGCAGAGTTCGTCCTCGATTTAGTAGAAGAGGATCCCAAAGGGGACACCCAGCTCAAACCATTAAGCATAAAACCCGGATGAAATCTGTAACAGAACACTCCATGTAAGGAAGTAAAACAAAGCAAAACACCCATTAAGGGGATAATCGAACCACCAAAAGGGGTAAAAACAAAACCGAGAAATCAAAAAGAGAAAATAAAATAGAGAAGAAAAAATTCCGGGAAAAGTAACATAACGCCGAAAACGCCGCACTGGTACCGACACCTTATTCACCGGAGAGGCCAAACCCGAACCCCAAGCAACAAACCTTCACAAATCAGACCCAAACCAGACAAGTGGAGGCGGAAGGTGGGTATGTGGCGGCGAAGAAGGCGGCTGAGGAGGGAGGAAGGGGGGTTCGGAGAGGACGGGGGCGAAAAAGGGAGGAGAGGAGAAGGGGCCGAAGAGAAGGGGCCGAAAAGAAGAGGAGGGGGAGGCTGGCTAAGGAGGGGGAAGGGGGAGGGGGAGAGGCGGCGGCCTCATCCCCTCCCAGAGGGAGAAGCGGCGGCCTTATCTTTGTACTTTATATTGGAATTCTTAAGTGACGCTGACCCTTAATGAATCATATAGTTTCTTCCATTGAAAAATACATACCATCATGAATTTTTCCTCCAAACTTCCGTACCTTTTACTAAACTCGTTTTGGATAGTAATTAAAAAATCACATGTTTGTAGAATTCTGAGAATAAAGTCTAATTTTTTTTTGCTCTAAAATGATAGTAGTTGTTTTTTTGAACTGCAAAATGATAGTTGTTTACTCACTCGTTATTTGCTTGGGTATGTTGCTCTGATAAGTGAAATGGGTTTAAAATCACATGAGTATAATAAAGTTTTTTTTTTTTTTTTTGGCCTTTTTAGTAGTAATTTTTTTGTATTTTTTATTTTTCTTATTTTTTTTTCTAATTTCCAGATGTATCTAGATGTAAACCAAACAAAACTAAACGGCGCATGTGTCGGCTATCTAAATCATGTTCTTCCATCTAGTTTTGTCGATGACTACATGTTCATCTATACTACTTTTAAATGTACGAAGGTGTTTTCTACTTTTTCTTTCCTAAAATGCTCCCGTCAATCTAAATGAATGCATTGCTCCCACGACCTCCGCCTATTATCCTAATTTTCTTCCTTAATCGACACAACTCTCGAAACAGTGGCTTCTTTTCCCCTCCTATTCCTTTGGGAGTTTCATTTTATTTGTAGACGGTTGCAACTTTTTGTCTCTTAGCCTTAAAGTTGTGGTTTGTGGAGAGAAGTGACTTTTGTTTTACTATACTAAAAGTTGTGTCTTTTAGTTTTATACGAATTAGATGAGGGTATTGGATTGAAACCAAAGGGTGTGTAATTCGAATAATGAGTTGTGCCAGGATTCCTTACCGAATTTTTTTTGGAAAAGCTCCAAATGGGTGCCTCTGTAGAAAGCACCGAATGGGTGCGTTTGTTCAATTCAATTAGAATGCACTGAAATGGT
>JAXBDA010007656.1:0-16970 GCA_036023075.1 Gaultheria prostrata
AGAATCAGACAGAAAGAAGGAATCATTTTTTTCGAAAAACAAATTCAAAAGAAAAATATAGACAAGAACATAGAAAAAAAAATCAAAAAACTCCAAAATCAGAGAAATTGTTTTAATAATAAAAAAATGTTAGAAGGAGCCAAACTCATAGGTGCCGGAGCTGCAACTATAGCATTAGCTGGGGCTGCTGTGGGAATAGGAAATGTTTTTAGTTCATTAATTCAATCAGTAGCTCGAAATCCGTCATTAGCAAAACAGTTGTTTGGTTACGCCATCTTAGGATTTGCTTTAACGGAGGCTATTGCCTTGTTCGCCTTAATGATGGCATTTCTTATTTTGTTTGTTTTTTAATCTAATAGATTTTTGATATCATTCAATTCTTGCTCGGACACAGCTCGTTTTTCCATGACCGCCACATTGAATTCTTATTTTTTTTAAAAGGGAAGCTCCTGGATCGAGGGCCTTTATGGTACTACGGGAGATGAAATCGACTCGAACTCAACCCCCCCGTCATCCCGCCCACAGGCGGAAAATACGGACCCGGAAGAAGGGGCGGGCTCCTCAAATCCCTTGTCTTCCTATAAGCCTTCTCAAGCTTCTCTGGAAGCTTTAGAAAGATCTATGCGAGGACGTAGAGAGAGGGAATTTACCCCAGCTCCCTCCAGTGAGCCCCTTCGGCAAGGCAGTCTCAATTCAATATTTAACGGAGTCAATTCGATTGTTTCAAATGAATATGAGGTTATTGTTGGTAAAAAGGTGGTTTCTAGGGCCACGCTACAAGAAGAAATCGATTTTTTGAATACCGAAAACACGCCTTTGGACTCTTTTTCTATAAGAATTTTAGGAGACCTTACTAGGAAAAAGGAGGAAAGTCGACTTTTTAAGAGCCTTCTCAGTAAGGGGATAATCATCAAACGATAACTCTTTTTGCCCTACTTTGGTCTCTGGTTTGATGGTTGCACGTGCGTTTTGTTTTCCATTTCATTCTTTCGCGACAGTATGATGAGTGCTAACGATCTTGTACGGCTCGGGGGGGTGTATGCCGGACGACAGCTCCACGACCCCCGATGGGGCTCCGGCAGTGTTCTAGTTTTTAAAGTGAGAATGGCGTGAAGGACCGAGCGCCCCCGGACGTAGCCGCAAAGGTGAACCGGGTTACCAAAGTCACGGTCCGAATAAAAAGGAGAGTTCGCCCGGTGAGCCGGGGGTGCTGGTTCAAATCCAGTTCGTGACATGGTCATCCCGACGAGAAGGAATTGGATCAAAAGCATCGAATGCAAGCCAAGCTGTGGAAGAATAGGGTCTTTGCAAGATGCGCTCTTAACAAGTGAATCAGAAGGTTGTTCGGATCCGGGTTACAGGAGCACAATTGGCATTTTTCGAGAAGGAGTAGCAGAAAGTCAATAGTAAGAGTTCCTAGTAGGAGTAGCAACTATAGTAGGAGAAGAAGAGAATGATAGAGTCCTATCGGGAGTATACAACTAACTGTACTTAAACTAGCCGACTTTCTCTACCTCGTAAACATATAAGAGAATATGTCTATCACCTTACTATAGCAGTAGGGTATTTCTTCCCAATATAACAGATACGCTTTGCCTTGTTTAGGCTTGGACTCACGGAACACAAAATAGAGTTAGAGTTCGTCTTAGCAGGAAGGCCATTCCAATTCTACATACGAAAGAACGGTAACAGAAAGACTTCCAGTATCGCACTCATAAACGACGGGAGCTTCAACTAGCCTTCTCTTCTGTTAATTCCCTCTTTAAAGTAGGGGCTGTTAATTCTACTACGGGCTATCTTGCCTTTCCAAAGTAAAGAGATCTAGCTGAAAGGACTGGTTGTTAAGACTGAATGCATGACTAACTATAACAGTAGGAGATGTAAATTCCACTCCAGGCAACGAAAGACTAATCCAATCGATCGGAAAGGTAAGCCGAAACCTTATCATCTGAATCCACTGCTTGGAAAGATAGGGGCCTAGAGGCAAGAAAAGATCACGTAGAAGGGAGGGGACTAGATAGATTAGACTCGTTCTATTTAACCTCATCTGTCCCGGAATCTGTAAGTACTGGGAATTAAGCCCTTTTATTTAGCTGGTGCTGTGAATTCAACAACAGGTAAGTCCATCTGCGACGGCTTCTGTAAATGCTACTCCTGACGAGGCCAGTATCGGCTGGAAATGCCTTAGGGTTCAAGGTCAAGAGTGGATGTTCTTTTAGTACCAGAATCGGAGTCAGGAAATTCAAGAGTTGCAGTTGATCGATGCCGCTTCTGTCACATTCAATGAATGTGGATCTGTCAGAGCTGTACAATGGACATGGTAGAATAGACCTCTCCTCCACTGACTTCGATGCGGAGGGAAGTATGAGAATAAGTTGTTCACTGCTACGAGGCGGCGGTGGGGCTTCTTCCTGCATATGGTGGTGGGGGAGCGGCATCTTTCACTTCTTGAGTTCTAGCTTCTTCTGCTTTAGTAGCCGGAGCTGTTGAGGACTATGGAATAGGGGTAGTGATTCCAGGGCGAACGGAGTTAAGACTTCTTCTATAGGAGTGGCTGACTTCGAAGCTAGCTGAAGTACGAGTTCACTCATTCTTTGCCTGTCCGGGTGGCTTTCTTTCTCCTCCATCTGTGAGTTGCTTGAGTTCTTAGGCCTTAGCCTGCACACAAAGCATATTCCCGATCTTAGTCCGATTCCGATACTGCTATCTCGCTTCATATTTTGAATTGCTCTTCTCTTTCTGATAGTCCGGATAGAGTGATCGAAAAGCTAGCGCCCAATAGAGCTCTCCAGTAGAGCTTTGCGGAGTCGGAGAAGCCGGTCACCGCTGGCCTGTCCGGACTGATGATTGGGAAGTCAGCACTTTGAGCCAGCTCTTCCCGATAGCTCAGTGGGTGAGGAACCTTTGTACCCTCATATAACTTGAATTGACAGAGAAGCTTCTCACAGCTGCCCTTTCCGCTGCTCCTACATCAGATGGAAAGGAAGTCCACTATATTACGGTATGGATGAAGTAGTTGAATAAACTGATACAGCAGGCCAATCAAAGCAATCATCTGTCAACGAGGTCTAGGGTTAGAGAGGGCATGGACTGGCTTCGTAAGTCAATTCATTAGCCGTAGCGGAGGAATCTCCTCTTGGGCGGTGAAAGTCAATCAATCTCAGTACAATCGTTCCAATATGGTTATAAGCTGTAGGAGAAGAGGAATAGGAAAGTAATTAAACCTTTCCCGGAAGCTGAAAGTCCTGGTTTAGAATCAACTGAAATACCAGAAAGGTTTTGTTAAGCATCAGAAAGAAGAGGTTTTGAATCAACTGTAAATGAAAGAACTTTAAACTCAAGTAATTCCACTCCAGGAAATGACTGGTTATAGTGAGAAAAGGGAAGGTTAATATCATCTTCCCCTGCTAGATAGGGCAGGTGCTCTAGTAACGTAACTTCTTCTGTAGGAGGAGGCATCCACTACTGGACATAGCAGTATAGGACTCGGATTCAGGAGCGAAAGTAGCAGTTTAGCTTGTAGCAGAAAATGAAAGATTTCCTGTATCGGAATAGTTCGAATCATCCAGTGGTAAAGAGTAGAAAGAACATGTGTTAAGCAAACAACAAATGAGAAAGTTTTTATGAATTGAAAAAGTAGCAATTGATTGATTAAGGCATCAATATTCTCGCAATTTCTCCCCTACAATCTCTCGTGATCAATAGCTTTCTACTAACCAGACGGTGACCGGTTTCCCTGCTCCGCAAAGCAATACTGGAAAACTCATTGGGCGCTAGCCTTCGAAGGGGATATTGATCACCTACGAGATTAGTTAGATGTTCGTTAACGTAAAGGAGATCCTCTAGTTTCTCTTCCAACAACAGTCAATTCTCCCTCTTCAGTATCTGTATTAGTTCCAGAAAAGGGAAATACCATCAACATTAGAAAGTAGTAGCGGAATCCTTAAATATGGACTTTTCTTCTAAGACAGCTAGTAAAGCTGAGGATGGCATCTTTCCAGGAGTAGCTATGACTTATACTAGGAACTCCAACTAGATCTACAGCTCCAGCTACAGATACTGATACAGGAAATTCTTTAGTTATAGTTACAGGATCGAAATCTTTAACGGAAGCATCAAGTCAACTCAATTGCATCGAACCTCTCCTTACTGTCGAGCTACTCAAAATACCCTTCCGATGGTTACTTTGTTGATCCGCGCCTGCAAGCAAGCTACGGGCTGATAAGCAACCGCGCGAGTAGCAGGAGATGGCTTAGCTCTGGAGATGGCTCAGCTCTGCGTTCGCAGGCACCCTACACTACAGCCCACCAGAAGTAATGGAGTTGCTGACACTGAAGTTCGGAGCTATACCACACAAAAAAGAAGCATGTTCTGGGCCCCGATGTCTAGTAGAGTAGAACCCCGAAGTGTGAACACTAGATCGAAGGCAGAGAAGCTCTAGACTTACCAAAATGCCATGAACAAAAATCTCTTACCCCATTCATAGACCTCCATTGTCCCCATATAACCAAAAGACAAAAAGAGTTCTTTTTGCAACTGGATGTGCCCCTTTGGCTGGGTTTTAGAGAGAGCGTGAGATAGTTGGTTGCTAGTCTAACTTCCTTTTATCTGAAAGCGATGACAGGATGTCAGGTCTAGTAAGGATAGTTTTTTGAGAATGTCTGGTTCTTCCGCGAATAGACTCTTAGGCTAAGAAGAATAGGTTGGGATTCCACCTTTGAAAGAGTGGTTTGGTTCTCTCAATACAGCTTATCTAGTTTTCAAGCAGAACTTCCTTCTGTAATGAGCTTGAATCGTTCGTTGACTCGAAGTCTTATTAGCGACTTTGTGAATCGCGAGGGATTGCTCTTTTCAAAAAAAGTGGAAAAAAAAAGAGCTCCTTCCGGCTATACTATACAATAGTAATTATTGGGGCACTTCTTGCTTACTGCACTAGCGGTCATCTGTCAATGTCTAGTAAATAATTACATTTCATTTAGTAGGGGGTATCCATCATAAAGAAGGAAGGTGAAAGGCTAACCGCAACTTTAGCATATTCTATTAATTCAGGTTTCCAGAAGCATCATCTTAGAACATTGCAACGTGGGTCATATCGCAAAGCCGGAGCTTACAGCATTTACCATTAAAAGTAGGTATCGCACTTTCTTTTCTCATCATTCGAAGCTATCTCCATCAGTCAAGTAGAAGGCATGGTACCTCGACCCAGCTGGGCAAGGTACTGCTATTGAAGAATAATAACTCGTTGCCTTAGACCGAACTCCATTCGTAAACTTCAACGGGATCCGGTAGCAGGTGCACAAGCGTATACCACGGGATGAATACTGACCGAGGACCTCCTTCGCCCTTGAGAAGGCCTTCCCAGCCCACAGAAAGCCTTCCTAGCTAAATGGGTCCAACGTAGCAAACTCTTTCACTAACATGTATCTCTACCTCAAATTCCCCGAATGCCCCTACCTAATAGAAAGAAAAGCCTTTGCCCATTAACAAACTCTTCCCAGCCCTAACCTCAAGTTTTCGCCTCACTCAACCAGCCTATCCGTCATTGGACACCCAAGACGAAGGGGAACAGGGTCCGCCCAGGCTCTACGAAGTGCTCGCCCCAGCTATGAAAGGAATGGAATTTTGGAAACCAAATCCATCGTGGTCTGCCGTCCTCCCCTCATTCATAGTGGGCTCGAGGGTAACTGGTCGAGTAAATGAAAGTCTACTTCTCGCATTAAGAGAAAGAATGGGCGAGTGACTGCCTGAGTGCCGAGGGGGCGGTTCCTCTCAATGTATTCTATTATAACAATCAAACTCATACAAGGAGCATCAAAAGTCAAATTCACAGGTTTGGTTTTTCCATGGCAGGTTCAAATCTCTTAAGCTAAGCTTTTTTCTTCCCGATACAGTGGCACTCCTTTCATCTTTGGATCCACCAACGGGCGCATCCCACAACTCATTTGTCAACTAAGATCATTGCACCTATTTCTCTCATTCTTGATGAAACCTATTGCCAAGCGTAGTAAACGAGAAGATAAAGCATGATCCCATGTCTTTTCCACTTTCTGAAGTCTTCCGACTCAATTATAGTCCTCGGGAATCTGCAACAAGGAGGTTTTTTTTAGAGACCCCAATTCTCTCTCTGAGACATGCAAGCCTTAGTTTTCACTTCCAGCCTTCCCTGATAAATGAGGAGAATCGCTCTTCCCTATCAAATGTGAGAAGGAATCTATAAAAGCTGCCCTCCCGTTCCTCCTTGCCTATTTACGACGGACTGCCTGAAGCAACTGCTCCCGTTGATTCTGTTCCCGGTCTTTTAGCCCTTCCTCGCTCAGGACTCGGATACTTGGTGGAACTAAAGAATTGTAAGTGGATTCATAACCAGTAGTGGAATATGTAGATACTAGAAAGATTGATTAGCCAGCTAGTAAACCCTCTGATGGAAGACTTGATGCTAGAGCAAGAGCAACTAGAGCTACGAGAAAGGCATCATTTCCAGTACTTTCATTTACAGATAACTGGGCTAGAGAAAGAGCAGTACTTTCATTTACAGTCGAGCTACTAATAAAGTGGACTTTGAACCCTGGAAGACGGCTGAGTAACCATTAGTTTGACCGCTGATATCCCAGGTCACATTGCGTGCGGGATGTGTCGACCGGCAATGCGAGGTCGTTTAGATCATCTCTCGTTCACAAGGCAGTTCTGGAGAACAGGGGGAGCTTCATATAAGGCAGGAACGAGCGTAGACAAAGAGGAGACTTTTTTAATATATCAAATCAAAAAGTGCAACTGTTCGCATGAAAGACCGGCAAATGGGTATCGATCCAATTTCCTTTTCTTTCCTCCGCACCATCTCCAAGTTGACATTTTGACTCCCACGAAACCTTTTAGAGCGAAATCCAAAAAAAACAAACAAAAAAGAAGGAAAGAGAACAACCACAGGAATGAGGAAACTCGTAGAGGGATGTTGATTCGAGCAGGCAGCAATACAGCATCGGCAGCTTTCTGACACTCATAATGCCAATCTTCTGGCTTTCTCTTCTAGAAACGGGGCTTGAAAGAGCTAATTCGTTCTTTTCTTAGCTGTCCTGGCTTCTTAGAAACATACTAAAGGGAACAAGCTCTTTGCGCCCCACGTATGGCTTCTACTGTGATGTTCGATGAATAGTATGCCGAGGGGGCTGCTTGCTCTTTCGATTTCACTCGTTGAAGAATGTCTTTCCTTTTCAAAACTTGTATCTGGCGGGTTTTTAAACTAAACAATCAAAAGTGATAAGGTAATATTCGCCTGAAGCAAATGGGGACCTCTCTTTATCCGCCTTCGGGCTTTGAAAAAAGGCTTCATACCCTCAATCCCGCATGTCTTCAGATCAAATGCAAGGAACTGCTATAGAAGGCGAAAAGGCACCAACTAGTTCCCTCGTTCCGGTGTCTTTGTATTGAATCGGTCCCACCAACCACTCAATCTCTTTCTCCCTACCTCTGGATTCTCGTCTTCAATCTCATCCGCTAGCAACCTTCATTCCATTCCTATGAGCCTGTAATGGATCAAACCTATATAGTATAGCATAGTCAATCCTCAAAAAGAATCATCTTCTTTGACCAAGGGTAATTTTCTTAAGCGCGCAACAAGCAATCTCGCTCGCTCCTGTAGGTGGTAAGGGACGGGACGTGGGGTTGGATAGCTGCTGCCCTGCCTTTCTCTAGTTAGTAATTTGAATATACAAAGGGTTTTTGGGCAAATAGTTTTTGAAAGTGGTGCATGTAATTTTTATATCCATCTATGCTATGTTATTTTTCGATTGTTTTTTCCTTAGCTATTTTATCGATTGGGGGCTTTAGCTTTCATTTAATTATAAATTTTATTAAAATAGTAGAGGTGCGTAAACCGATCTATCAGCATGGGTAGAAGTCAAGACGCTTTATTCTTTCAATAGCAGAAATGTAAAAGACTAGATCATGGGAAGATCTTTCCATTTCATCTCGAGAGACTATAGCGAGCGCACGGGATTCACTGAGCGTAGCATGGAAGCGATAGCAAAGAGCAGGAGGTTAGTGTGAAGTGGTTTTCGGTAGAAAGCAAAGACTTATTGATTGTGGTTCGCCTAAGTGGCGAGTCAGTCCAAGAATGGGATATAAATATTCCCCCGATAGACTGTAGTAGGTTTCGCTCCTTTGTCCATGCATGAGCAAAGAAAGACAGCGTGAGTAGGTCAGAAGTAAGCGAAGCAATAGGTTCCTTACCAACAGCTATGATGTGAGAGCTTTCGCTTCTCAGTTTCCCTCCCCCATGAAATGCGGTGTTTTCCAAAAGTCCTTTTTTGTAGAGGCGGAATCTCTTCAATCGTTTACGTCAGAAAGACTCTTTCTATTTTGCGTATATAATATAAGGGAGACTGGTCTTTATCGTCTCACTCCAGCCCGTAGTCAATTAAAGTTCTTCTTTCTCTCTGGCAGTTCTCCATTCAGCTAGCCCAATGGCGCTCATTGATATGTATCAAGTAGAGATTTGGTTTATGTTCCGAAGTAGCCCACTTCTTTTAATAAGAGTGTGACCCACCTTGAAAGGATGGTGTGAAATACGACCCATTCCTCCTCGTCTGGGGTTGGGGAATGCGGGTGGATCGACAAGATCAATGGCTGGCTACTGGTCTTGTTTGTTAAGTAAAGTCGCTGCTGGATTAAGGCTAAGGGATGCTGGAACAAGTCTCGCTGCTGGTGATTGGTCTTTAACGTATGCTACTCTTTTTTGTTGTTACACCTCAACGGAATCAACAGGATCTACTGTTGAGGGTGGCTTTGTGGGAAGAAAGGCTTTGAAAGCTAAATCAATGGAAGGGAGCAAAGCAGTGCCATGGGGTTTTGGCTCAAGTAAGCATGAATCTTTTCTCACAATTAAAGCAAAGACCCTTTTTCCTTCTCTCCATCATTTCAAATGGTGAACCTCTTCGTTGGCATAACACCCCCTTTAGCCCCGGAACCCATTGCCCCTTTTTTGGATTAGTATGACTAGATTCTATCCTTATCAAAGAAATGTTCTCCTCCTTTAATTAATTGCGAAAGCTCAAATGCTTGCATGAAGGTGGTGGGCCTAAGCAGCAGTACTCCTCCGCAACTCTCGTCCTTCAGGCCGACAATTAAAAACTCAACCAAAAAGTCTTCGGGTAGACTTGGGATTTGATTAGACAACGTTCAACCTTTGTTTGGAAGTAAGAAATGGTTTACGTTTGTCGTAGCCAATCCTGTTGGCGCTTTGAACTGAAGGATGAACGAATGCCCTCATCTTCGGCTGACTCTCGTTTAGAGGAAATTTGACCCCTACCCACTTCTTTAGTAAGCTTACCCTCTTCCACGCATTACCGGTGGATGCTAGAACCGCTATCACTTTGGCTGCAGGAGGGGAATGGTTAAGTGACACTCTCGACGTCTTGTTTGGTAAACGGGATGTTTACCCCAGCGCCGTAGTCTTGCCTAACCGTTCGGTCGGAGATGCCTTTGCAACTTTCTGGACGTTCATACTTTGTTCTGTAGTCTTTCAATTACCATATAGTTTATAAAGGCTATAGGTCATCGGTTGTGACGTTCACGAACGGTCAACCCCTCGAATTTTTTAGTTCTTGGCCTCTATTCACACTTACACATCATATGCTTGTGTGGATAGCTGCTGTATGGCACGACGAAGCTTTGCGACTATGCCTTCTTGGCGACGGTGATCGCCGACGAGAAGGTGGCGGCCGCTTACCATACTAAAGAGTTTCAGTAGGGGTTGGTGCCAGCCAAGCCCAAACATGAGGTGGTTAGTTCTACTCCCTCTCTTCTCTTTCCGTACCGGATCAATATCGGTCGCTTCCCCTACCCTAGGAAGGGAGTGGTTGCCATGGATTGATAAATATGTCAGGCCGAAGGGGAGGAAAGACTTAATTCCGCATTCAAAATGAGAGGAGTATAAGGGTGTGGCTTATGAACTCATTCCTATGTATACCCCGATTCCGAAAGGGAGGCAGCTCAATGTTAACTATAAGTCATGGATTGCCCCACGTGAATATGATGCCCTGAATGAAAAGGGAGGCTAACCCGTTCACTTGGGGGGAACGCAGGCCTAGAACCAGCACAACACGACTCCACCATTTCTAGCATTCCTAGTTTCAGTCAAGCGCCGGGTACTTTGGTTGAAGATATAATATAGCTTTCCAAGCGGACTGAAGAAGACCCGCCTATTGTATTGGTTGAGGCGGAGACACTTTCACTAAGTAAGGCGGCTAGCTAATCCACGGAGAGTAAGGAGGAGGGGTTAAGAACCGAAGGTTGAGACCGCGCGGGGAACTAGAATGTATCTATTGGTTAGGCCGTGATAGCCTCTCTTTTCCATATAGTTTGGGCTGCCCTGACCTCCTTTTTTAGTTTTAGTAAGGTAGCAAAAAGTTCGGGAGAGGAACGACAGGGTACGTAGGTAACGGGACAGAGGTGGGACAGAGACTACAACGAGTTCGGCTTGCTCCTACAAAAGCTCATACGGGGTGTCTCCTATTCCTCCTCCCGATACGAGTTATTTCCTGACCGTTCCCTCGTGCTTGTTTCAGGAAGCATTTCGGTCACTCCAGTAAGTATATAGATTATTTGACAGACGACAAAGAGTGATTTACCGACGAAAAGAGGTCAAGCCGATAGGACCTACTCGAACAATCGCCCTACTCGATCAAGCCGATTAGCAAGTCGACCAACTCGTTCACGTTCATTCGACCTACTCTTAAGATAAGACTGTTCCCCCTTTAGCTTCTTTAGTCAATTCTAATTGCTCACTCTTAGTTGACCGTTCCGCTGGGGCTTCCACTCAAAGAGGAAGCCCTGCGCTGCACTCCAGTGTTGAATTTCTTGATCGACGAAACGAGTTATTGCCATTTCATTTTTACGGAGGAAACGAACAGACTTTAGTTGACGTAAAGGAAATGTATATTGATACGTTCAACCGAGTCCCGTTCTCTATTCCTATTGCTTTGGGTGGTCGTGCTGTTGCCGGTTTAGGGTGCTCTGGCTAATATGACTATGTTGCTTCCTCTTACTGGTCTTGATCAGATTGAGGCTTGGAGTAGATAAGGCTTAATGGACAAAATTTATAGGGCTTTTAAGGACGGACTCGCTAGTGTCCCAGGGATTGACCGGTGACACTACTAACTTAATTGATCTAATATATGTTTTTTTCCACAGGACTGAATCCATAGAAACCTTGGCTTAGTGCCATTACTGTAAGCGGCGGATGATTGGTATGCAGGATCGGTTGCAACGGTTTCACATGAATGTAAATCAAGAGATTGGCGGCTTTCCAACTAGCCATTGTACCTGAGATTGCGATAAGTCCTTCTTCTTCTTTGGAGCTTGTTCTTGGTCCCAAGGGAAATGGGGTGACAAAGAGCAGCTTGCTTCTCCAATTGGATCATTGCTCGACTCGATGGGTACTTCTAGTGGTTTGCCGGAGAAGCTATATTGTTTTTCTTTCAGGAGTTGGTTGGTGGCATGGACACCTAGCCTTTTATTATAGTATTTGTTTGTTTGCTGGCACAGGTAGTGGAGGCCTTATCCACTCCAGCAGTAGCAGATGTAGAATGTGAAAGGTGGGATTCCCGGTTGATTGGATGCTTCCGTTAGAGCTTCTTCCCCTCCTGTCATTTAAGGGCACCTAGCTTACAATCACTAGTGAAAAAGTGCCAATTGACCCAACTAGCGAATCTGTTTAGAACCATTCAATCTTTTGAATTTCCGTGAATACCGCTCGAAAGCAGTCATTGAAAAGAGCAGTCATTTGTCGGCTTGATAGCACAAGCACGATCCACCCATCTCCCTCCGGAGAGTGAGGAAAGGGCCTAGCTTCTCAATAAGTCATTCAATGAACTAAGTATACTTAAGATGTGAGCTATACCTATTCCTTTGAGCTAGACCACCTATTCCTTCTTTTCTTACTTTTTCTGCGGGAGTGAACAATCAACCATGAGGCAAGGTACCCTTAAGATACCGAAAGATCCGCTTCGCTAGTTAAAGGTGAGTGGTCTTATTCTACAGGCTAGGGATTACCCCTAATTTTTCCTCTAGGCTAGAGAACTACTCTTCTCCTTACTCTTATAGGTAGGCCCCGACTATTTCAAGAAAGACCGTTAACATCCGCCACATTGAGCTTCAATTCTCCAACGCCTGTCTCCAATGCTACACGTTCCGCTGACTTGGACCTCTTCTTAGGTTGATCGTCAGACGGCCTTGGGTCAGTAACCTTTGAGGATGCCATGGCTCTAAGCACAACCTCGCTCTGAGACCAGTTGTCATGGACTTCTAGCTTGCCTAGCTAACTTGCCCGCGCGGCACTTGTGCAACGGACCTCTCTCCTACACAAGTCAGCCTTGCTCACTCACCCCTCTCTTGAGTAGAGCCCTCAAGCCTATCTAATACAGAATAGAAGGAAGTTAGACGACATTAGAAGGGGTGGTTTTCTGGTTTATTTTTGTCTATTAGGGCTTAGTTGCTAAGCGGCTGTCAGTGCAGGTGAACCGAACTCGTATGGCTAGTATGTATTGTTTCCGTCAGTAGTCTGCGTGCGAGATAGAGTACTGTCAGGGGTTCGCGAAGTCTATTAGTTGCTTGCTTTCATTTTGAGTCCGCATGCGTGACTACCATTCTCTCTTTTTCCATATTGGTAGCTCCCCTCGTTCTCGCGGCGAAGGATCGTCCTGTAACTACCAGGGGTTTACTTGTCTCTTTTTCCTTTGCTGGAGGTCTTACTAGCCTTCCCTCCCGACTCAGATTTTGAGTTACCTGTCTATCAGGGAAATTCCCCAGTATTTTTAGTGTTCTATCTTTCTTTATCTAGTTTTATGGCGGGTCTTCCCCGCAAGCAGTTCACCCATTAGTTCATTTGCTCGCCCGAAGCCTTAGCATGGTTCTTAGTAGGATTGACCCACCCTTAGCAGGGTACCAAAGAACATTAGTATTCGCAAGTCTTTGGCAGCTAGGGAATTGGCTAGTAGGGTTTAGTATCTAAGCGGCTGGCTAATGTTGGGAATCCACCCATCTTGTCAGTAGAGTAAATCGCTCTTCTTCCTTTACCGGAGGTGTCAGTAACAATAGCAATCCTCCCTCAGTCCCAGGAAGTGATCCGGATCCGTAGTCGGTGTTCTTAGTGCTGTAAGTGGTACGCACGCCTTAGTCTTAGACTCCATCTTTATGCCAGTAAAGTTTAAGTCTTCCTATTCCCGGAGCCAAGGAATCTCTTTCTAGTGGCTAACTTTATCCAGAAGGTTAGGCCCTTCCAAGGCGTCTTATTATGCTCGCATGGGTGGTCTTTTTTAATTTAAGGCGTCCGTTAACTACAAACTGTTAAAGTGAAAACTGAAACTAGAGTGGCTTACTTAAAGGGGAATCGGCAGTCTTGTCTTTTTTTCATTATTCCTGGAACTCAGACTCCTGAAAGCACCTCCGGTCGAGTTTTCCAGGTCTAATGCACTAAAGGAACTGTCTGCTGCGTTGCCAAGGACGGCGCCCTGTAGGGATAATAAATCTTCTTTTTAGCAGGTGTTAGGACTCTTCTTCCTTTCCATGAGTCTTAAGTAAGAAAAGAACCATTAGTTGGTCGCTGGTCTTATGGTAATGGTGACTATCTGCTTCGTTTCCAATGCGTAGTAGTTCTCAAGTGTAGGAGGTGCTTTTAGCTTTGGAAAGAGTACGCGTGCCCGTATAGGTGGCGTGCCAGTATAGTTGTCTTTCTGGTAATAGTTTTAGTTGCAGTTATGCTCCGTGGTGACAAAATGGTTTTCCTTTGAGTTGATGGTATGGGTATTGGAAGTGTTAATAGTTTGGTGATTGTATTGCTAGATATATTCTTCCAATACCTAATTCTCTAGTCATAGATGTATTGTTGCGAATGCGCCTCAGTCTCCAGTGTTTTAGGAAGTGAGCGAAGTTCCCAATGTGAGAGGAATAATGGCTTTCGCCCTAAGGCTTCATGAGAGCCTGAAAACTGGGGTTTGGTTCATGACTTATTTTTTTCTTTTTCCTTTCGGGCCGGATCGGATAAAGAAAGGAGCTAAAGAATTAAATATTCATAAAAGTAGTCCTTACACCCCTCCGCAAGCATAAGTAGAGTCTCTGACTTCAATAGCCAGTCTTGTACTAATAGATTGCACAGTGCCCAGGCCTAAGAAACTTTTTTTTTCGCTTCTAGCTCCTTCCTTCCGGCGGTCATCACCTCCGGATTGGACGCAAACAAGCGCACCAGCTATATATATAAAATCCCCCTAAATGATCATAGGCCGGTCAGTTCAAAGCTCTAAGAGGGATAAAAACCTCCATATCTTACCACCGCTTTACTCTTTGAGTTGGTAGCCAAAGAGATATTCTAAATAAGAAAGGGAGGGGGATCCACAACGAAGGAAGGGATACTACTAATGCTTGCTTCAATCGGTTTCTTTATCTTGTGGTCGACTGCAATTGAAAGATTCGTGCCTGTTCTAGGATTGGGCGGTGTCCGTCCACTAATGTAAAGATTGGGCGTGGGAGAGGTGAATTTGACGAAAGAAACTTTCCGGGCGATCATCTTCTGAGCTCTGATCGTAGACCACCCTCACACTGCTATCGATCCGGCGGACAGATGCCAGTTCTGCTGATCCAAGCTTCTTCTTCCGGACCAGAATAAGACAGAATGAATCTTTATCTGGGAAGGCGGGAGCTAGCTCGAAATCCGATAAATCGAATACCTCCTGGCCCCAGTTAGAAGGTTATCCGCCCCGCCTTGAGTTTCGGTCTTGCGCATTCAAGCGTTGAATAAGGCCTAAGAAGGGCTTTCCCGAGGCTGGGCGTAGATGTATCTATTCGGGGTCGAAACCCTCATTATTGATCATCTTGGGAAGGATCGAGTGGAATTTACGGAACCATGGACCATTTCCATCGCTCCAGGGGGTCTTCTTACCATCACCGATCAGTTCGTGCGCCTATTCAGGGACGTTCAAAGCATGAAAGCGAATCTACGTAGCTGGCTGTGCCCTTGGCAATGTCGGACCGTTCCCTTCCCACTGCCATTTCCCGCTTTCCTACCAGCCACTTCATGATTGTTTCAGAGGGGATGCTTTCGCATCTACAACCCATAAAGAAAGATCTTTATTCCCCCTAAAAAGCGCTTAGTTGGCCTCATGGATGATCGGAATGAGGGGGTTCTACTCCTTGTTGGCAGGCCACTCCACCTAACTATCGCCCGGCCCATCAAGAATAGGAAGAGTAGCCCTGGAAAACCTGCCTCCTCTGGCCTACACTTCGGCTACTAATAAGGGGAAAAGGCTGAGTAGTGCTTCTCATAGCATGGGGGGTGACAGTCACACATATCCTCCTCCTGTCCGCATACTGAAGTCGATCGAGCGGGGGGAAGTAGGAAATCAATCCCGGCACGACCGATGACTTAGTCTCCTTCTCCGCTTCGACTCAACCACCTTCTTAGAAAAGATCCGATAGATAGCAGCTACCTAAGGCGCTTTTAAGCCCCTCACCAATCACGGTCTTTCATCTAGTAAGTCCGAGGACTATGTTCTCCAAGCTTGACTAATAGAATAGGCAGGCCTTTTCTTTTAGAGAGCAGTAGAATTAAGGGTTAGCTCTGCCTTCTTTCCAGCAGAAACCGCTAATTTACCATCTGTTATGGCCTCGTAACTATTAGAAGGCAATCCCCGGGGAATTCCTATCGATTTCCGATGGATAACAATCCATCTTTCTCGCTTTCGCTCTTTCTCCCAATCAATCGCGAGGTTTTCGGGCATGAGAACGCAAGTGCCGGAATCGAACAAAACGTCCGAGGACGAAAGAAAAAATGCTCCGCGGGGAACTCGTTTCATGTCGGCGTATTCGTGCCGGTTAGACGTCGGCCATGAAATCCATCACTATACCGAGCAGAGCACGGGCATTCATATCTCGGTCAAACGGAACTATGCGCGATTCTCTCGTGAATCGCCTTCAGCAAGGTATGGCATTCAGGGTCTGAACCCGGAAAGAAAGTATTATTGCTAATAATCACGGGAACTGTTGGTTAGGTGGTTTTTGTGGATTGTGGTTCTCGCGAAAAGCCAAATCTCTTCGCAAACACAGCTCATGATAATCTTCCATGCGCTAAAAGTTAACACATTTCCAATTCTAACCAAAAAGAAAAAGTTAAGGACTTATTTTTCGGTTTGTCAAAAACTAAAGCTTAAGAGATAAAGTTTTCAATTGAACTTAAATTATAATAATATTAGTTAGAGACATCAAATTTTATTTACGAAGTAATTCTTTTAGACATTAATGAGGTGGCGCACAAATTTCATTAATTAATAGAAAAGCCTGAGTTCTAGTGGACTTAAACTCAAGATTCTAAATTTACAACACATTTTAGATTGTTTTTCTACTAATCGCATAAGCCAACCAACCCTGCTTTAGGAAAAAATGGAAGAGAAGAGGCTATGGGAACTGGTGAAGAAAGCTCCAAGCCGGTATATAGCTTAGCTCGTCCCATATGTTAAGTAGACAAAAAAGGCATTTCCAGAGGTCTTTGAAAACATGTTCTTATTTCTTCGTATGCGCAGATTAAGGCCCACGTGGAGTAGTTGTATGATCGCACGGCGTCCCTCAGTAGAAGCTATGTTACTCACCTTTTATGTAAGGGGAGAACTATAGAGGGGAGGAAAGAGAATATAAGTTCGTTTACTGCACCCGGGTCTGCATATTCAGGATTTTATTAACCAAGAGCTAGCTTATGGATCAGATATCGATATCGGAAGATCAGGCCCATCACTTCTTCGATGATTTGCCTGCAGGAAGATCATTGAAGGTTGGAGAAAGAGATAGAAAGCTGACTAGAGTAGGGGGGTAGAGGGGCTGTGTATATCTATTCTAATCGGGGTGATAGCTCGACGCGTCGCAGCCACTACCTTGACTCCTTTTATGCAATTATTAACTCCACGGAACTTTCTCGATTCCAACGCAACTTA
>JAXBDA010007657.1:0-16962 GCA_036023075.1 Gaultheria prostrata
TAGGGTTTGTGTTAGACTGGTGGACATAGGAAGAATTCGATATGTTGAAGACTGACATATTCGTCGTTCTCTGTAAAGGAGGAGAAAGAGAGCAGTCAAGTGGTTGGGAAATTATCCCATAAGTTGATCTCACAATTTTGTTTTAGAAAATTGGACCGAACAAAGTTTTTGGACTTTTTAGCCCAAAACACACTTTCTAAAAGCCCAACCGAACGGGGCCTCAATCTTTCTTTCTCTCTCTCCCAACCTTTGTTTTTTTGTGGATTTACTACTGGTTTTGACAAAGAAATGGGAAGAAAGAGGAGCAGTTCCAGGAAAAAGGGCAGTTTCAAAACGTGGGTGTGGCAGTTTATGTTGGGGTTTTATTGTTCGGGGATTAATGGAGAAACTGTCATTGTGGCAGTTGGCTTTTTTATTTATCTGACTGTGAAGCAGTTACCGCATGTGAGTTTTGATTTTTGGGAGTTTGGGACTGTTATGTGGGGATTTGTGGGAACGTGGATTTGTGGTGGTTGAGGAGCCGTGGGTTTACCATTTTACCCGAGCAGTTTCTTGTGGCATGCTTTGTTTGTATCTTTTTTAGGGGTAAAAGTGAAAAACACTTTTGTGACAGGCTTCAAAAATAGATTACGCCAAACTAGTGCTCTCTCTTTATATATTAGAATAGATGTGGTTGGAAATCAAATTTCTCAGAATACCCGCTGTTCTAAGTAATCTAGTGTTTCTAAAGACGACATGATTTCGTTCCTCATCCAATTACAGGAGGAAGATGCGGTTTTCTTTTTTTTATCCATTCTTATGTATAGAGGTGTCGAATGGGCCGGGCCGGCACGAGCACGGCATGGGCACGACACGTTTATCATTGGCACGGCACGGCACGGCACGAACACTAAGGTGTGCTGGGCCATCATTTTTTAGCCCATAGCACGGCACGACACGGGCACGGAGCACGGCACGGCACGGGCACGGGCACGGGCACGATACGACACAGCACGAAACTCCTGACATGCCCATCATTCCATTTCCATCTCCAATTTTTAAATCCACTGACATGCCCATCATTCCATTTCTTTTATGGCATTTGTATATTGGAATATGTACAGCATAACATGGGCCAAGGAAAATAATTGCTCCACTTCGAATAATGTGTTCCACTAGGTCCGCAACGCTCTCGACTGATGTTCAAAACGGAGTCCGATTGGAATGCCGGAACAGTCAAATTTCTTATTTTAATACCGGGAATAAAACGGTATAGCTAGTGTAATTTATTGACTTGGCATGCGCTCCGTAGGATATAATCTGGTATCAACTGCGCTCCGCAATTTCCTTTCCCATTTCCAATTCTTTGCCGACAGCATCAAACACCAAGTTTTCCACTTTTATTTTTTTATTCCTTCTTTTGTTATTTTATTTTATCCAAGTTTTCTCAGTAACTTTTGCATTGCAAAAAAAAAGAAAAATTAACTTGTTCGGATGTTCGTTATCCTACTTCTTGTCTTGTGCTTAATAACTTGTACAATATTAGTCTCAATTTTGATATATATCGAAAAAAAGAAAATTTTAAAACTATTTGTGAAGTTATGGAACAAAAATTTAAGAAATATTTTGCGGTCATGCCACCCATATTTATGCTAGCTGCTGCAATGGACCCAAGAATTAAGTTAGATGGCGTAGAGATGCTCTTAATTGAAATTGCTAAAAAGTTGGTTATTACATTCCCTTCATGTTCTGACTTTGTAGCATTGTTGACTAGTTTATATGCCTCGTATGAATCTAGATAGTGACTCGAATGAGTAATGAGTCAAAATTTCCTATGATTGATGTTTGAGTAGGTGTCAACCTAGTTAGGATTTATTTAAATTATAGTGATCCATTTTTTATTTTTTTTTCGGTAATTCGGAAATATAGTGATGCATTTCTTCTTTAATCACATTTATTGTATTACAAAGTTCCATTATCAATAAAATGTTTGGTATTTTTGAATTAAATGTGTTAATTTTTTGTTGTAATTATCAATTTTTAAAACGTAATGACAATGTTTTAAAAGTATTTTTTAGCTTCACAAGGCTCGATTGTGCATGAGCACGGCACGGATTGTAGTGGGCCGTGACTGGGCCGAGGATATTTCAAAAAAGCACGGCACGGCACGGCACGGTTATTATATGGGCCCAGCACGAAGCACGCTAGGCACGGAAATAAATGGGCTGGGCTGGGCCGGCACGGCCCATTCGACACCTCTACTTATGTATCAGTTCATTATGTACGGATACAAAATTAGGTATGCTGTAAATGATTGACTGCAGTGTCATAGAATCCTAGATCCTTCCCTTCTCAAAAAATCTCAGGTTTGATACCCCTTGCCGGCAATTATTACGGCTACTTCACCCCACGCGCGCGTAAACATGTGAAAGGACTACGAGAGGGGTTTTAACAATTGTCTGAGCAGCACACAAGCTGGCTCGAGGATACCTGCATTACTAATATACTTTGTGCTAGGAATGTTAATTGTTAACCGTAGTTAGTGAGATTTGAACCTTGATCAATATAATATTAAATCTAATGCAGTATTCCATATGTGCCCAGACTTCTAGTCGTTATACAACCTACGGAATAAAAGCAGAAGAAAAAATTACTAGAAACTATTCAGTGTTTAGAGAGGAAAAAAAAGAACTACGAAGATGTTTTGGGAAGAAAGTTGACTCACTTTTCTGTACATTTTTTAAAATAATTATTTGAAAGCGATTATGGGTACGCATACTCGCGTACGCTAAATGCACGCAACTCATCTCAACTGTTCATCTCGAAAATCAATGATCTGGATTTTTAAATAGTAATCTATTCGCACAAAATCGAACAGATTATTTAAAATCAAGTCCGTCGAAAATGCGCACGGATAGTTAAGATGCACCATGCGTACATTTGGCGTACGCACACTTGCGCACGCGTAGTATTTTTGTAATTATTTTATCCTGGTCCTTTGGCCTTTTTAGTACTTTGAGTTCACCATTTTTACATGTCTTTGAATTAATTCTCTCTCTCTCTCTCTCTCTCTCTCTCTCTCTGCCTCTACTTTGTTTGTAGTTTCTTAATTCATAAGCTTACAAACAGAGGTTTTTGCAATTCCTTTCTGATCGGCGATGAGTGTTTTGGGTCACATTTTCACCACCCTTGTCTTCTCCAACAAGCAAATAGGAGTACTTAATTCACCAAGATGACTCGTCCTCAATCCAAAACCAGTAAGTAATTTCTTTTTTACCAGTATGAATCGCATCGTCAAACTACTAATCAATTCTGATACAAAGAACAAAAACAAAATCAAAATACTTGGGATCCGATTATCCGAACTTGGCTTCATGTTGCTTCTCATCTCCTTGCACCCCGGCATCTACCTCAGGGAGCTATGATGGTTTTATTTTTACGTGCATGTGTAGCAGGGGCGGACGTAAGATTTACTATCAGAGGGTCAAGTTTCTACAGTATATCCAATATAATACTAAACCAAAATATCAAAGGTGATCCGTAAGAATCATTTGGGCAATGTTGTAATTATTTCATGTTACTTGGGGCAAAATATAGAAAATAATGTATAGGATAGGGGGAAAAATTACCAAAATATCCAAAATTATATATACACGGCAGTAGGAAATTTTAATCTAGCGGGATCGGTTGACCCTGCTTGCCACAACATGGGTCCGCCCCTGATTTGTAGTCGGATGATCATTAGTCCATTTACTTAATGTGTACTTGGCTTGTGGCTCAACTATTTTGATGGGCAAGAGGCTAGGGTAGAGATATAAGTGAAAAAGAAGGTATAAACTCCATCCAATCATCTTTTGTTATCATAATAGGCAAGGGAAATGTAAGTACACCAAATCAAACCAAACCGAGCTTTAAGTCCCTATCATTTGGGCCGTTAACGGAAAAAGTGAGAATAACGTATTAGGCCCTAATTGGACATTTGTCCAATAAACCCCTCTAACCTGATGAGAGTGACTTAATAACTTGGAACTTTAATTTATCCATTGGGGTTCTGAATAATTTGCTGCAAATCAGATACTAGAACACAAGGAGATGAGATCAGAAGCTTAATGGGATAGTCATTGGTCCATACATGAGAGGCTTTCAAATACAATATTGGCCTTCGAAATGAAAATTTTCCATTCGTGTCGGTCTCATGATTTTATCTTACTTTGCATTCGTGTTTTTCTTTATGTATATTCAATTTTGTTTTGCTATTATGACTGCGACAGCGAGTTTCGTTCGATAATGGTTCAAAAACTGAAATCTGCTTGATTTTCATTTTTGTAGGCTCAATTTAGTTGTCACGCAAATAGAGTGCATTTATAACTCTTTACTAGTTGACAATAACTTAATGCGTATTTTGTATAGTCCTCCCAGATCACTTGATGCATAAGACTCAATTACAAGAATACATTCAGAAAAGAGGCTTACCGGCTCCAACTTATCAAAATACCAACGAAGGGTTTCCTCATGCACCAAAGTTCAGATCAACCGTGCTAGTTGACGGGAAAAAGTACGTGTCTGTGCAAACTTTCCGGCATAAAAAGGAAGCTGAGCAACAGGCGGCGCAATATGCATTAAATGGCATATTGAGTAGGATCAATGATGAAAGATGCACCCTAATTCATCAGGTTTGTGTTTGATTCTCATAAAACTTAGGTGTCAGTTCAACTTCATTGTGCTTTGGTGGCTAGCAAATTTCGACAATCATGGCTCTTTTATGGGGTAATTCTCATGAAACTCAGTTCTTTGATTTGCTATTTTTACCTTTTCCAGTCTTGTTTGATTATATTTGACCCACACGCTCCCTCCATGTTGCAATTCAGAAAAGGCCCTGTTTGCTTATCTGATTAAAGCATCTGATTCGACTATAAATCTATAGGGACAGATTGCGTTGGAACTTTACGTATAGGAAACTAGGACTAATTTTCCTCATACGTAATCTCCCAATAAACATGAGGTATACATAACGTTAGTAAATGTCGTATTGTAAATCCTGCATTGTAAGCTCACTCTAACAACCCCAAAAACCCCCGTATGCATACAATGTGAAAGTACTGTAGTATTTTGATGAGGCACAAAATTTTGTGTAAGGCTGCTGCTAAGGTTTAGAATTCTTTTCGAAAGGATACTGCAGGTTCTTGTTTTTAAGAAGTTAATCTGGTAACATTTTCTGCACATCGAAGTAGCTGAGGTTCATCTGTAACATTAGCAAGCCATGCTGACATATTATAACCCAGGCAACTGGTGGTAATAAGTTCAAGCTGGCCCAGACATCCGGTTATAATAAAAAAAATGGTGGTAGTAAGTTGAATTGAAAGGCATAGGTACTTGCTTCATGAATTTATGAGGTAAAAATCCGAAGTCATTAATTCACCAGTGACCTAGCAAATGTGGGTTATGATTGCCATACTTGCTGGAAATAGGATTGTAGCTTATTCAGCTACCTTAATCTTTAGTTCATTCATTTGCTTCCTTAAAATGATGTTCTGGTTTATGTGATTGTTTGTTTGTTTCTAGCTCTTTGGTAGATACTATTTCATGGAATCCTCTTTGGTTTTGCTAGGACACCGTCTTTTGCAAGTCTATACTACATGAGTTTGCTTTTAAGATGAACTTGAATCATCCCACATATACAACTCTTCCTTCGGAAGAGCCACGACCAGTCTTTGTCTCTTCATTGGTTCTCGATGGTGAAACTTATACCGGTGAAGGCAAAAACAAGAAAGTGGCAGAGCAGTTGGCGGCGCGTGCTGCCATTCAATCACTTCTCGGTACTTTCGTAAAAATGCTTAGGCATACTTCGGAGCATTTCAACTTGTCTTGTCATCCTATTTGGAACGTTTTATAAACTTTTTTTCAATAAAACTTGTTGATAAATACAAAAATAAGTCACTTTTCATAACTTCAACCAAACACAACTTTAATTACATTCTATTGTCCATACGGCATGCTCAATTAATTCGGACAAATTTCTCTCTCAGATTCTCTTGCAGGATCTGATTCCGGAACTGTTCTAGGAGAAATGATAAAGGCGAAGAGAAAACTTCATGCGCCATTGGAAAGAGGTCTAATCTTTATCTGTTCATGAAGGTGTATTTGTTGAATTTTGTGGTTGGTAACTAATAGTAGTAGTTTTAAATTGGTTTCTTCATTTCAGAATGCTCTTCTTCTCAACAGCTAACTACTAAAATTCCGGTAACGCATGCACTCTCTTAAGAATTTCATAAACCAAGACATGGAGCTTCATGTCAAAATCTAGTATCTAATTCCTTTTATCCATCTTTGCTGCTACAGGATTCAGTTGGTGGTTCTGAGGGGAAAACTATTTCACCTAGCTATGCTGAGAAACGCATACTTGAAATCAAGCATTCAGAACAAAAGAAAATGCGCATTCACAGCTAGTTATTTAGTATTTGGTACGTTATCCTGAAGATTGGACTTGGATCATGAATTTATGGGGATTATTTTCAAGGAATGATTGTAAATGATAAGTATTTGACTTAAATTAATCTAGATTTTTTTTTAACCTTTGTTCTTGTCTTTTCGCGTTCATTTATATTCTTCTTCTTCTCCTCCTCGTCCTCCTCCTGTTCTTTAATGTTACGGTCCATTTGTTAGCGGTTAGATTTTTGGAGGGAATATAATAAGAGGTGGATATGATTGAAGGGGAGATAATTATAGAAGGGGGATATGTATATGTTTGGCTTGTTTTGTCGTTGATATGAGGGTGTGAATAAAGGACAATGTTGTCAAATTCGTATTTTACTCTACCAAGGGGTGTGTTATGGTAATCCATGCATCGTGATATGTCTTAGACAGGGCTAACGGTTTCCAAAATTTATCTTCTTTCAAGGATATTATTATCCTATCCCGAAAGAAACAAAACAAACAAAACCCTTTCCTTACCAAAGGGGTTAGGGTGAGAAATAGAATGATAAATCTTTTCCCATGGCTTCCATGGTGTGTTTGACAAAACCTTAAAAATGTTATAAAAGAATTCCAAGCATTCCCCTAATTCACAAAATCTCAAACAAGTTTAGCTTGAATTTGGTTAGATGTATTGAAGCTTATTTCGGAATTAAGCAGAGCATTACAATCAATTCCTAAAATCAAATCCAAATTTCCTCCTTTTTCCTAGTAAAAGGTGAAAGAAAGTGCAGTTTGTTTAATTTGTGCTCACCGCGACTCTGACTCCTATATACTATGTTAAAAAATTCTTCCCCTCAAAAGTCTGTCCAAAATTCCAATACGCGGGAGCAACATCATACGACTCCACCGTCCTCCCATCGCTAGTCGTGACCTGAAACGACAGTCCCTGCCCTTTCAGCTGCTTTGACGTTAGGGCCGGCTTTGAGTTTTATGAGGCTTAAAGCGAACTTTTTAAAAGAAAAAAAAAATGGGCCCTCTATCTTTTTTACATAGTGAACGATACTTGAGAAAGAAAAAAAATTCATACGGAAGGCAATACAATAATTTGAGACCATAAGTACCTAGAATGGATAGCCATTACAATACATTAAAAACTGTCATTTAAAGATTACTCTTCTCGCGTTTTTAGCAGCAAAAGTACTAATTAAACTTGCATAATCAAGTTTCTCCACCATAGCCTTTTCAATAGACAACATAGCCATGATCTTGACAACATAGCCATGATCTTGACTCCCCATGTTTCTCCACCATAGCCTTTTCAATAAAAAAGACGGCTGTAGGGTTTTTAATTTTTTCGAGCAGACTAATGAGGACGAAAACAATTAAAGAAGAATGGCGTACTACCCATGATCTTGACTCCCCATGATCTTTAACACCTTTATTGACACTTAGGACCCTTAATTTTCCAAAATAATGAAATAGGGCCCTTTCACTTGGGCCTTAATTTAAATTAGGCCCTCAAAATTATTAGACAAATTAAACTTAATTTTTTATGTATACCTAATAACTATATGGACCTATATTATTGGGGGGCCCCAAAATTAGACAAAATTTGGGGGCTTAAAGCGGTTGCTTTACGGGCTTTAGCCCAGAGCCGGCTCTGTTTGACGTACACCAATTCTGCCCCCAACTCCTCTGCATTGGAATCCAATCCGTCCTCGTTCCCTTCACCCTCACGTACGCAACATCCCCAACTCCTCCCACGTTATAAACCAACACGACGATAAAATATGGATTACCTTCCGGCCTCATGAAAAACCTCATTCCCCCTCTCTTAAAGCACGGGATTCTCCGGTAAGAGATGGGGACAACTCCGGCCTTGGGATACGCAATTTGGGTGAACATTGGTAAGGTGAGATCAAAGTGCTTTTGGGGAGGGTTGCACCATATGTCTACTGTTTTTGTGTAGTTTGGTGGGCAGAAATTGGTGGCAGTGATTTTGATTGAGACGGCTGGTGTTTTGCAAAAATTTTGAAACTGGGGATTGGATGCGCAGTAAATCTCGAAACAAGCGCCGCAGGCGGCTCCGTTGTTGAAAAGGGCTGTGCTAAGGGCTGCTGTTTGGAGGCCATAACCTTGCTGGATTGTGTCTCCATACCCACAAGCTCCCCCTGCACAAAACAAATTAAAAAGATGGTATTTTATGGTCATGGAAACAAAGGCCAAGTAGGGAGAAAGACATACATGGATTAGTACGATTGTTGGAAACGTGTAATCACTCATTTAATTACTCAATGTATCAACAGAATCATTTTCTTTGTTATACTAATGATTTTAATCCAAATAAATTTTTGGGGTACAATACAAACTTGTATTCTCAAATGATATTTGAAGGATTTGCAGTCGTTGTGGGAAGTCCATTTTATCTACAATTACTATCTTTTCTAGAAGAGAAAGAAAGAGCCAAATCTCATAATTTAAAATCACTTCATTCAATATTTCCGTTTTTAGAGGACAAATTTTTCCATATAAAAAGAAAACGGACTCTTGAACCTCTGTCACACTCATGCCACGTCAAGGTACTGCCAAAAAAATAAAATAAATAAAACCTGCAAAATTGGATCCAATTTTTCGTAATCGATTAGTTAATATGTTGATTAACCGTATTTTGAAACACGGAAAAAAAATCATCGGCTTATAAAATTATCTATCGGGCCATGAAAAATATTCAACAAAAAACAGAAACAAATCCACTATTCGTTTTACGTCAAGCAATACGTCGAGTAACTCATAGGAGTAAAAACAAAACGTAAAAAAAAGGGATCGACTCGGCAAGTTCCCATTGAAATAAGATCCCCACAAGGAAAAGGACTTGCCATTCGTTGGTTATTAGGGGCATCCCGAAAATGCCTAGGTCAAAATATGGCTTTAGAATTTATAAAGAGAATTGATATTGACACTCCCCTTTTCTTTATTAGCACTCCTTTTTTTTTGTCTCAAAATGCCAGAGTAACTTTACCTAATCTAATAGAGGCAAAAAATGGGAGTGCCAATATAGAAAAGTGGGATTCCAATATCACTTCCCTTTATAAATGTCCGTACAAATTGTTATAAGTATCACTTGTTCAATCAAGCAAAACAACTCTAACCAGATATATGTTTTTGAACGGCAAAAAAAATTCCATTCATCAAAAAGATCAAAAGATGGAACCAATATAATAAGAGAAGAAATGCATTGAAATCGAGAGAGCCTCAAAGAGTACACAAACTCTCTTACTACTGCTACTCGCAAAAATAAAACCGACATTAAGTGAAATATAGGATCCGATATTTAGTTCTCTGCACAACAATTAGTATCTGAATTTTTACTTTCATGAAACATGATGTATTTATGGAGAACACAAATCTTGAGTAAGAGAAGCTACTATGATTTTAGAATTTTTTACAAGAAAACTTTTGTAATTGTGAAATAAATTTAAAGTTGGGTTGGACAATCACCCCTACCCAATTTACCCCTCGATCTAATACTCACTCTTTATTTTTATAGGCATTCTTATGTAGCAGATTTTAGTATTTTTACAAAAACTTCTAGTAAAAAATTAAACTTTGATAACCATATTATTTGAAAAATCAGTAAAGACGAACAATAACCAACTATCTAGTCTTTTTTTTTCCTTTCTCAATTGGAATTTTATGTTCATTTTAGTTTTACAATTCCTCCTTCGAGACAAATCAAAAGTTAAACAAACAAAAAAAGAGTTCAAACAATTTAGAAAAAATCAAAAAATGTATTCTAGCTAACCAAAAGGAAAAAGACTTACCCAGAGTCTCTTCACTAGGGGTGTCCACGGATCGGATCCGGACGGATAGGATCCGATCCGCTCAGAGCAAATTGTGGTTTTTAAGATCCGGAACCGATCCGTAGGTGACATACGGATGGATCGGATCGGATCGGATCGGGCGGATTTGATAGATTAAAGAAGGATTATTGCGCGGATTGAGCGGATCCGATCCGGTCAAAACGGATTTGAGTTTTTAAGATCCGCAACCCATCCGTACATACCTCGGATGGATCAACGGATGGTTCGGATTGGTCGGATTGGCGGATCGGATGATCCGCTGGACAGCCCTACTCTTCACCATTAGGGCCACCATAGAATGTTGCACGTGCAGGTTCCCACCCAGCCACTACATAAACCATAGCCATTGCCATTACACACACAATCACATACTTAGGGTTAGCCATTTTTTGCTCAATGCTAAAACCAGAGGCTTGACATCAGTATTTATAGGCACAAGAAAAAATTAATTTGTTGGTCAATATTGGGTCAGACTGCATATCCAAATTTTCAAACCCAATTATGGAAAGTGAAAAGATTAGGGAAATACTCATCCCAAGAATTAATCTAACCAAATTATGGTATCTAATCTTCAACTATGGAAAGGGAAATCTAGAGCTAAATTCATAGTTTTAAGGGAAAATTCAAAATCTAGAACAAATGTTTGAGTCCTAACATGTTAGGGCAGTATATAGACATTTATATCCCCCTCACCAAAGCGGAACCAAATTTTTGACCAAGTTACTTATATAAAAATTACTCCCTCCATCTCTAATTTGTTGTCCACTTTTACCATTCATGACACCTAAAAAATTTGTTTATATTTTCAAATGTGTTGTGTTATATATATTCAATAGGGATCTCGTTTGATAGTAAAAACATTATCAGTTGAAAACTTGAAAGATATAAGCAATTAAAAATGGCACGCATGCCGAAATATGGACAAGAAATTCGGGACGGAAGGAGTATATATATATTCATTTTATGGCAAACCATGGGAAAATTATTTCTATGTACATAAGTGACGGTGTACTTATGCAATTAACCATTGATGAATCTCATGCATGGATGGACACAAATTTTTTTTTTTTTGGTCATTCGTCATTCCTACTCTATTACATGGGAGAGGGGGGAATGAGACTCGATCCCGGGATGCAGTGTAGGACATCCAAGAGCTTTACCACATGAGCTAGCCACCACTTTCGGATGGACACAAATTAAATATGAGACTGCTGTTTGTAGACATTAGAGTAATTGCAAATTACAAAACTCACTTATTAGGTTGGCTTTGAAGTTTGGATTTCACGATTTCCAGTCACTTGATTTGGCGAACAACTGCTGAGAGCCTGAGAACCCCATCTTCTTTTGGTTCAGTTATTAATTTGAATTGGAATTGGACTCTTTCAATGCCGGCCCCGACATTTGGGTTGCCCAAACCCGACCTTAGCTTGATTGCCCCACTTAGTATTAAGTCATAAAAAATTAAAAGACATATAATCAAATACTCCCTCCGTCCCAAATTTTTGTCCGGTCCGCAAAACGAGGACCTAAAAATAATAAGTCTTTTGAAAGAAAATTTTGAACTTTTTTCTTAAATTAAAAGTACTCGTTGATATCTAGTAAATTGTTAAAAAAATATTGAATTTTTCTTGAAAATTTTGTATTATTTTTTGGTCCTTGTTTTGCGGACCGGAAAAAAATTTGGGACGGAGGGAGTAACAAAACAAGAACAAAAACAAGGTTACATTATGTTTTTAGCTTACATAAAAATTCAAAACAAAATGTAACCCCGGTAATAGTGCTTTATGATTAGCACGATCCGATTCAAAGAAAACAACTTCTTCTTGCATTTTTTGAAGCAAACTCTTCAATTAAAGCATCGTAGTTTAATTTATCCAAATATTCATTTTCAATTGAAATCATAGCCAATCCACTTAATCTCTCCTGTGACATGGTAGTCCGAAGGTAAGTTTTTATCAATTTCAACTTCGAAAAGCTCTTCTCCGCCGAAGCAACTGCGACCGGAATAGTCAACAACCCAAATCATTTGGAAACCACCATCTTTCCAATAAGACCTTATAAAATTAAGGATGTCGATCGATTTTGTTACTTCTCTCGGCAATATTGTTTTCAAATGTCTAAGTTCTTGGCATAACTCCTCCCCATGAATATCACAATGTTGTTTGTATTCCAAGAAACTCGCTACTTTAGTGCAATGCTCCATCAATTTCTCTTCACTAACACTCTTGAATTTCGCGTTAAACAAAAATTCAAAGATTGCTTCATAAAGTTCAAATTGCTCAAACCGATCCTTAAGTGATGTAAGAGCTTGATCTATGATGTGGAGGAAATAAGTAACTCTAAAACGATCTTCCAGTGATTGACTTGCATGGGCATCATCTTCCATAACATCATCAAATTGTTTCTTTCTTTGAACAACTCTTTTTTGTGCAAATACCGGTTCAATACCAACTTTATGAGCAAGTTCTTTGGCTTCCTCCATCAAGTCTTCAAAACCATTTCCTCTAAGCTCTTGAAAGAATAAAATCAACTCCTTTATCCTTGTAATTGCATCTTCAATATCCATCTCTTCTTGTTGAAGAATTTTGCTAACTTGATTAACTTTGTCTAAGATTTTGTACCAAATACATAAGCTAATCAAGAACTCAAAATCCTCCAAAGCATTCTTACACAAGCCTTTAGCTTCCGACATCACAACATCCTCTTTAGAAATATTTGCAATTTCGATCAATGCGTGACATGCGTCTCTTAAGTACGGTGCTTGATTTCTTATTGCTCTAAGACTCTCAACGTGACTTTCCCAACGAGTAACCGACAATGCCTTTGGTGTCAAGCCCTTCACATAAGTTCTAAGAATAGTTCACCGTTGTGTTGAACCCTAAAATAAAGTATAAACCTTTTGCACATATCCAAAAAAGTTTATTGCCTTCGCACAAGATTTTGCCATATCACATAGTGCAAGATTTAAGCTATGACAACCACATGGAATATAAAATGCTCTAGGATTTACATCAAGTAGCCCTTTCTTGTACACCTTGATGTTTATCTTTCATATTTGAGCCATTGTCATAACCTTGTCCTCTTATGTCATCAATGTTGATTTTGAGATCAACCAAAGCAACTTCAAGTCGCTTGAAAAGCCCAAGGCCCGGCATGTCATCAATCTTCATAAACCCAAGAAAAAATTCCTCCACCTTGACTTTACTTTCATCCTCAAGATCCACACATCTTATGAGAATTGACATTTGTTCATCATGACTAAGATCCGGAGTACAATCAACGATAACCAAAAAGTACTATGCCTTTAAAATCTTCTTCAAGATTTTATTTTTAATCTCTTTCGCCAACAAGCTTATCAATTTATTTTGAATTTTGTGGCTAAGATAATGATTTTGAATCTCTTTATCTACCACATGCTGAAGGTGCTCTTTTACCACATGCTGAAGGTGCTCTTTGCTTAATAGGATCAAATTCCTCAACAAATAGAATAAGTTGACAAAAAAGCCCATTATTCTTCTCATAAATCTTCTCATTAGTTCCACGGACCGGCAACTATTTCGAGCAAGAGTCTTCACTACCCCAATTATTCGAACCAATATCATCTTCCAACGAATTCTCACCTTGTCGATTTGATCTTCCAATTTTTTGTCAATTGTTGCTTTATGTTGAAGTCCCTTTTGTAAGTCCACCCACCTCACAACATTGGCGATGTGTTTCACATTCCTTTCATGATCTCTAAGCTTTGTAGGAAGATTATAATTATAAATTTCGTTAAGAATACAGTCACGTTGGGCCAGCTCTATCCATTTTAGGGCCCTAGGCCAACTAACTATGTGGGGCCTAGTTATTTTTTACATAGAAAATTTAGATCAGATAATATAAGATAGTTTAAAAGGTAAAGCGTATTTCTTTTTAAAGTAAATTACGTGTATAAAAGAATATTTTTAGAAAATTTAAAGAAATAAATTTAGTATGAGAAAATAAATTTTGGAGCACAGATATGATTTATTAAAAGTCTTCTTTATGTAAATAATTTTAGCAAATTTATTGCGACTTAGTAATAGTTTGTCCCAACTGTTATAATGTAATGCAACATTTTCAGTCATTGGTCGTTAGTTCGAGTTGTGGCTAGGTCAACTTGTTAACAATATTCACAAAAATGATTTTATGTGGATAGGTTGAAGTATGTAGAACTCGAACTTGAACCAGCTGTTGCAAAACAAGCCCTAGACCGCTAAACCACACAACTCGATGAGTTATGTATTCGCAGACAAAACACACATATACTTCTAAAAAAATGGGGCCCCTTTTTTGGATTGATTTTTGGGGTCCTAGACAATGGCCTCTTGAGCCTTGCCCTAGGGCAGGTCTTTGGTCACGCTAAATCTATGTTGATCAGATCTCATTTGATATATTATTGGGACGCATCTGTTTTTTAGAACAGTGAATTTTGATCCAGTATTGTAATTTTTTTTTCCTTCTAAAATTAATGTGTTTCGAAATAATAGTACATCTGATGTGTATCATTTCTGACTCGTCAATGTTCTCAATGATATCTGAAACATGAATGATATCGATGATTGAAGTGGGCCGAGAAAGAACCTAGATGAGCCAGTCAAAATCGTCCAATCCTTTCAAATGGGCTGGAGAGATCCAAATCCATCTATATTTATCTTCGGAGTTGACTTTAGCGAGGAATATAAAGGAGCAAGAATCATTTGACCATCTTCCCCTTATGAATTTTGTGATTTATTTTATGAATGTTTTTATGTGGCTCGTTTAATTTTTAGTATATGGTACACCCTTTACAGATTTTGGCTCATTGATGAATTTTGTGGCCCAAGATATTTGTCACTCCCCGTCCCGGGATGCACCCACAGGCCCATCCAGACACGATGCATGGCACCCATCCCGACAAGACCAATCCACAGCTCACACAAACAAAAATTAAAAGTTAAAACAATTCATTGCATATATAACACCAAAAGAACGTCCTACAATTACACAAGTCTAAAAAAAACAAGATTATACAGTACAGTACATGGCCTGAGGATAGACTCCCATGGCCAAAACAAAACTACTATCTACACAAAACCATGTCCTGGCCCGCTTCACTCGAGCGAGGTACAACCACCTGACAAACTTGTGGTGGACATCGACTCCAATCCTACAAAACTGGAACCCAAGATGGATTCTAGGAGTGCGTGTGAGACATAGATGCTATTCACAAGAGTAGAACACTAATTTACAAATCTAATTAATAAAATTGATTAACCGACATTAAGTCCAAGAGATTGGCTCTAAGCCACATATATCGGCACTTATGCCATCGGCCCAAGGCCACTTTATCAGTGTGTCCGCCACATATTGGCACATTTGCCCAATTCCGGCGCAAAGGCCCCTTATCGGCACTTATGCCACAATTCGTAATAACAATTTACTTAAAGAGGAATTACATCTGTGAATCAACACTCACCTCGGTCTTCAAAAGAAAGACACGACAACAATTTTGGCACCTCGGACGTGCCCGTTCCAATCTCTGTAATATGTATTCACAATTAGCACAACATTCATATTTTATAGTGAAACATTAATTAAGACTAAAGATAGCAAATGGTTGATGCTCAAATGCAAAATAGATGCATAAACATGCTTGACACAACCCGACACCCTTGCAGTCTACAAATTTATAGAGTTAATCTACTCATCCGAATGTCCTAATATTCCTACCACAAACCTTAGACACATACAAGAAAACCATATTAAAAACTTAGAATTTTCAAAGTTATGTAGCTATTTTTAATCAATTAACGATTGAACCAAAAACCCGTGGCAAAATCTGCCAAACAGATTCACAACCAACTTCAAATTGAAAACTGCTATCACTGGGCAATAATTAAGCTACATGGCCTATCAATTCTGAAGCCCCACGAGTCTACTTTCTAACACAACAAGTGGATCAAAATTCCAAGCTTCCTAGGCCAAAATATAGCCATTCCCGTAAGGTGGGACAATGGTGTCAGCACTACGAATTCATAACAGCAGCTCAGTAAAACATTTTTCATATTTTCTGTACATCGTATAAAATTCTGAAAAGCTAACATGGCATATACGACATGTATGGGTAGCTATAGTAAAAATTTCAGAAAATTATGAGTTTGGGAACCACTAGCGTAAAAGGTTGAAATGTACCAAAAAAAAAAAAGGGGGATCATTGTGCTTGAACGTACATGAAATAAGATATCCAAAAAAGTTTTACATTGCATATTGCTAATAAGTAAGCCATAAAAGAACTAAAAAATGATAAAATTCTACACATTGCTAATTTGGTTAATGGTTGCTTGTTTTCTTTATTTGAAGGAATATAGTTGCTATACTAATTTTAAAAAATAATCCAGTGAATGGGTCTTTATGTAGTTGTTCATTGGTTATTTTTTATGTTGCACAATAGTAACATATGACACAACTAAACCTCCCAAAAGAAAATGTTGTCATATATTATTGTGCTCTTTGGCTTTTCATTCGAGTATATCTATCTGTATTTTATAGGGTTATTTACCTAGACACCCCCTAAACTATTTTGGTTTGACCGAGACACCCCCTAAACTAATTTTCCTGCGACGACACCCCCTAAACTTCCAAAAAATTTACCCCAAGACCCCTTCCTTAGCCTTCCGTCTCCAAAACTCAAGGTTTATGGTCATGTTTT
>JAXBDA010007658.1:0-16958 GCA_036023075.1 Gaultheria prostrata
GTCCACCGAATTGAATGAGTTGGTCTGACGATTTAGGACTCCGAGTGGTGAAGGTTTTGGACCACGAAGGGACGGCGAAGATGGACGATTTGGGACACCGATGTTGGGATGGCTGAGTGACTATGGCAAGATAGCGAGGAGTGAGAGGATGAGTTATGGCTATCAACTTGTTGATCGTGATTTTGAAGGAGCAAGATATCAGGGATTGGGTTTCATCCCCAAATCCCTTAATTATAGGGGAAGACCTCTAAATTTTGAAATCAGTCCACTTTTCCCAGCTCTTATATACAACATTCATTTTAGTCCTCAATTTCCTAATCTCTCTCTCTCTATATATAAAGGGCAATACAAGGTTTATTTGAATCTCGGGATGGAAACATAACTCCCAAAAAGGGTCGGGATGATTTTCTAATTCCAAGTGAATTAAAGGATGATTATTTAAGTGCCCCATTCTTCAATCTTGGTTCAGAGTTCATCTTGTGTTTTAGTTTTGGTTTGTGTGTCCCCATTTTAATCAAGGTATTTTTTTTTCCAGAATGCTCTTTTCAACGAGCCCTACAACACCTACAGTTCAGATCAAAAGGTTTCCGAGCGCACAATCGTATTTTCTACTAGATTCTTTTTTTTTTTTTTGGGTAAATTAGCTTGAAATAAAAAAAAGGATAACCGAATATACAGCCTACAAGGGGCATACCCCAGGAGGAAAAGAAAGAAAATAAAAGAGAAGAAAATCTAAAACCTAAATGCAACAAAGCAGATATCCAACAAAGCTCAATGCACACTTCAAAGAAGTAACACCAAACAAAGAATGACATGTGAGTCTCAAGAACTAAGTTCTTGAAGCCTTTAACGTCTTGATTTTCTCCTGAAGCTTCTTTTTGTTTTGATCTCTAGTGGATGAAGGAGTTAAGGAATCACCCACCACCCGTTTCAAATTATGATGAGGTCCAATGAAATCGCCATCCAAGGGGATTCTTTGAGGCTCTCGATACCGTGTAGACCGACGGAGAGTCATGGGGAGAGGCTCTTGGTGAGGACTACCCTGACCATCGAGAATCGGGATAGCATCACAAGATACAGCCTCCGTAACATCTAACTTTGACTCCTCCACAGCGGAGGAGGCACCCAAATCCTCACATTTCTCAAGAACGTCAAACGCATTAGAAGAGACACGGTTGCACAAAGATATGGCCACAGGCATGCCCGGAGTTTGAATTTTCCTTTTCTGCGAGACCACTCGAATAATTATTTTAAAATTATTGAACAGTTGGGTTGTTTGTGTGAGATACCGAAATGGGTCCCACAAGACCACATTTAACGAAGCACTCGACTTCCACCTAAAACGATGTCGTTTCAGGGGCTGTATGGTGCAGCTTCCATGCCTCGCTACAGCCACCCGGGATCCATATTAGTACTGCTGGACTTTAAATTTAGATGTCTTCTATTTGGTAAGACAATTGTCCCATATCGAGAGGGGTTAGTTCAGTGGTTGCAAATTTGAATTTGGTAGGACAAGACTCAAGTTCATGTCTCCGTAGCCCCTCAATGTGGCTAAACATACTCCTAACACCACTCACACGATGCGAGATCTTAGCTTCGGTCCTGACCTAGGTGTGGTGGGGTCCTCTACAGATAATGGTGTGATGTGACGGGGCAATATTCTCTAGTGGAAGTGACGGGGTACCATACCTGCACTCCCATCTTTTAGATAAAAAAATAAAAATAAATAATGTCCCATATGGAGGATGCTGAAAAATCTCTCTAACCTTTTCTTCTTTCATTTGGTGCAAATCGGCGTCATTCCGCTGGTATTCAGGTTCATATTCATGTTGTTTAGGAGTTATATAACAGCATGCTAGAGAGTAGAGACACACCCAGAACAAGCTGACAATTACACGCACACACTACAATATAATTGGGTGTCTAACTGTACTTTTTTCCCGTATAACACATAGGATAAAAAGTGGTGGCATCGACGCATATGACTCGAGGCTGAGTCCCTTTCTAAAAAAACCTGTCCGCAGATAGGCTTGGTTTCAACGGACCAGGGGACCGTCCAAAAATATTTTCAATGGTTCGGATTCCCAATCACTTTCTTATTAGTAAGAAAGCTTCAGCAAATTCAGAACATTATATTGATTTCCAAGATGCATGGCTATGTCTGCGCTGCACCGTGCAGCACATTAAGTGCACTGCATGATGCAGCGCATTCCGTTTTCAACACCATCCACTGGAGCTCCTCAAAACTTCATTTTTGCAGCCAACTTATTTTGATTTTTGTTTTCTTTTGTTTGATTCTCAGAAGTAGAGGTGGCAATTTCCAACCCAACCCATGAACCCATCCAAACTTACCCACTTATAACTAGGGGTGTAAATGAGCCTAGCCAACTCGGCTCGTTCATAAACGAGGCCGAGCCCTTTATAAGCCGATTCAGGGTAATTTACTTAATGAGTCTCTTTAAGGCAAGCCTATATAAACGAGCCGATCTGAGTTTTACCAAGCTTGTTTACTAAACGAGCCTGGAACTCGAGTTCGAGCTCGGCTCGATTACTAAACAAGCCGAGCCGAGCAACTCAATTCATTTACAGCCCCACTTATAACCAACCCAACTTGGCCATATTGTAGTATGGGTAATATATAAGTCAACCCACATTAACCCATATACACATGGGTTTTCATAGGTTTCAAATGGGTTAGACCCAAAAATTAAACTCTCTGTTCCGATCGTAATCGAAGTCTCATTTTTAGAAAATATCGCGCGTGGCTCAAGTCTCTGTACTTTTAGGCTGTGTTTGGATAATCGGAATCTTGAATATGAATAAGAATATGATTAGCGGGAATCAAATTCCTGGGAATTTTCTTGGGTAGGAATGGGAATATGATTACTGGGGATCGAATTCCTAGGAATTTGATACCTAGAGGAATTGCATTTCGGTGTTTGCATTAATTCAGTACTCTTACGCGAGAAACAATTATTTTGAAAATTTATTAAAGTCAAAATTACCTTTTCTTAATGAATGTGCCAGGAATCTGAGATTCCGATGGGGTAAGGAGGGATCAGATTCCTACTCAATCCGGGAAAAAGATTCATGGTTGAATATGTCATCAGGAATCACATTTCTATTCCTGTGTCTCTGCCAAATGTCGGAAGCAAAAAAGCCTGGTATGACATTCTCGTTCCCTTCTCTTCCAAACGTTGGAATCATGGATATAAGGCATCACATTCTCATTCTCCCTTAAGATTACTGACATCCAAACTGAGCCTAAGTTGCCATCAACGATATTATAATCACCATCGTAGCCTCGTCCAAGCTTTAGAACAGTAAGGTCGTAGGCGATTCGCCGCCGGAGACAATGGTGGTTTATCCGGCTCCGATCAAGGTGTTTGCGGATTACGCGGCGGTGTATGACGGTGTTGACGAGAAGAGTGGTCAGGTGGAGGTAGGACCGGAGTTTACGTATGGGTATGATGAGGTGGTTGTGAAAGGTGAGGATTTTGATGTGGATGGAATTGTGGATAGTGTGGTGGCAGAGGTGGAGAGCGCGGAAACGCCGACATTGGCTATGAATGCTACGGAGGATGTGATCAGCGGTGCGGATGAGGTGGCAGTTTTGACGTCCTTGTTGTCCCCACAGATTTCAGGGAGGATCGGTCTCTGGAAGTGTGTGAAATCGAAATTAATAGGGCCAAAATAAAAAACCAGGTTGAGTTGGGTGCGATCGGATTTGGTTTGATCCATATTCAACTCAACCATTGGTCACCCTGCTCAGAAGTCACAAGTGAACCCTACCCATTGAAAGAGAAATTTCGCCATGTGCGTAAGCACCTTCACGTTGACTGTTGACTGTAGACTTGGGACAAAGAAAAGTGGAATATGATAACCTTGAGCTATAATTCTCTAGTCTAGTAAAAAAACCTACTCTCCCGTCTCAAATTGCTCAATTTTTTAGAAAATAGTGTATTTTTTCATGCAAAAATGTATTCTGTCTCATTTTAAATACTCATACGTAAAATCGTGTCATTTTGATTTTAGAAATATATATATTTCTAGATATGTTTTTCCAAAAATTTTTACACTTTTCAAAAGTACTCATTGAGATCTTTTGAACGGTACAAAAAAATTAAAAAATTAATTCAGAAAATATTTTATTTTTTAAGGTCAAATTTTCACGGTCTCTCGTAGGGAACATTTAAATTGGGACGGAGGGAGTAATAATGTAACACAAGTTTTTTTCAAACATTTTCAACACCAATTTAAAGACCTCTTTGAGAAGAAAAAATTACGGTAAGAAATTATCATAGGGCTATTATTCTTTGCGTGCAATTAGGGCTGTAAACGAGCCGAATCGAGTTGAGCTTTAGAGTGTTTAGGTTCGTTCATTAAGATTTTAAACGAACTCTACAAAAATTTGACGAGCCGAGCTTCCCTAGGTTTGAGTCGAACTTGAAGTTTTTCGCGAGCCTTAAAAAGTAAAAAATATTATATATTTATGCTCTTATACATGTGTAGAACTACTAATAAAAATTTTACTTTATACATAAATAAGTTCATTCATATACAAAATTATAAAAACATGTTAAAATATAAGTATATAGTACTTTTAGAGGTTTATACATGTATAAGTTATAAAATTTTCATTATATACATGTAAAATTTTATACATATTAAAGGTTATATGTGAAAATTTATGAGATATATACATATACTCTGGATTTGCGAGTCTAATCGAGTCGAATACTATCAGGTTCAGGTTCGGCTCATTTAATAATCGAGCCTAAAATTGAGTTCAGGTTCGGCTCGTTTAGTCCCCAAACCGAACTTGAACGAGCTTTTACCAAGTTGAACCTCGAACAGTTCACGAATGGCTCGATTCATTAACAGCCTTATGTGCAATGCACGTTTACTGGAAAAAAAAAAAAAAAAAAAAAAAGGTAGAGCAATTTGGGACAGAGGAGCGTGCAGCAGTTAGTGATGCTCTTAGAACATCAACATCAACAGGATTATTCTTCTGAAAAGGGTAACTTTCACGTAGTGAAAAATTGAAATCATGAAGTGTGTGTGGGGTCAGGATTCCTAAAATCAAATTATGATTATTTCAATTCCATGTGTGTCTGAAAATGACAGATTTTAGCTGCTGAATAAACAGTTCAAGCCGAACCATTGACCATTCCTTCTCGTAGAGGAGCTATGCAGCCTAAATCTTCTTGGGTATTTTGTCTGAGGACTGTTCTTTAAATTAATCAAGTTTCTCTGTCAATCAAGATATTTTGTCTGAGGTATGTGTTTCACTGTTCTTTAAATTAAACTAATTTCTCTGTCAATCATGATATTTTGGTCATTAGCTTATTGAATTTGGTTACTACTTGGATAACAATTGCCTGCAGTTTTTGAGTTCTTGAATCTGGATTTTGTCGTCCAATTTCTATACCGGGAAGACGCTGATTATGGATTCGTTTACGGGTTCATTTTCTGGTTCCGCGATTCTATCTGATTGCGATAACGAGCCTGTTTCAGCGTATTCAGATCTTGGTTTTGTTGATGGATTTGGATTCAGAGATACCTCTCTAGATTATGTTGTTGCCGTGGATCTTCCCACAACTTCAGATGTTCAATACCCTTTAATTCCCAACAGAATGGAGTCAGTGAACAAAGATTCTTCAGAAGAAAAAGATTTATCTGATTCCCTTCTTAGGAACGTAAACCAAATATTAATGGAAGATGATTCGGACGATGAGGCCTTCACTATCGAGGATTCCACACTTGATGCTGCTGAGAAATCCTTATTTGAAATACTTCAGAAAGATCCTTCATGTTCCTCATCCTCGGCCGATTCCAGTTCGGAGACTCAAACTAGTTGTAGATCCGGTGATAGGATAGAGGAAACAATAAATAATACCCTACCAAGTAGAAATTTTGAAGGTTCTGACTATGAATGCATTGGATTAACCCCTTCAGTAGCAAAGGAAATGGTTTTGAGTTCTGTGAATCCGAACCCAGAAAAGCAAGATAGTATACCAAGGAGAAGAAAAAGTGTTCACAGAGAGGAGAGTGATTTACAAGAAGGGAGAAATAAGAAGCATTTTACGCTCTGTGCTGAAGAGTCGGTGTTACATGAGATGTTTGATAGGGTACTGTCTCTATACCGTGATGACTTGCCAGATGGGGTCAGTGTGCGAGTAAAAGGGTCCGACAACGAATTGGCATATGCTAGGAAAGGGATTATAAAAAGGGAGGCAATCAATTTGAGGAGTCTCCTAATGCAATGCATGCAGTCTGTTGCAAGCAACGATCACAGAAGCGCAAGAAATTTGCTGAAGCAGATAAGGTCGCGTTCTTCTCCTCTTGGCAATGGATCCCAGAGGTTAGCACATTACTTTGCTAACGGCCTTGAGGCACGCTTAGCAGGTTATGGGAATATGCAATACAAATCTCTCTCATCCAAGATGTCCGACGCTGGTGTCCTAAAAGCGTATAAATTGTATCTTTCGGCATTCCCTTTCATGGAGACGTCAATGTTTTTTTCAAACCAAGTGATCATGGAACTCGCCAAGAAAGCTACCTCTCTTCACGTCATCAACTTTGGAGGACCGGTTGGCTTTCAGTGGCCCTACCTCATTCAGCACCTCTCAGCAAGACCAGGTGGGCCCCCCAAGCTTCGCATCACGGGAATTGAGTTCCCCCAAACGGGTTTTAAGCTGGCTTCAAGGGTTAAGGAAACATTAGCAAATTATTGTGAGAGGTTTAACGTTCCATTCGAGTACAATGGCATTGCACAAAAATGGGAAACAATTTCCGTTGAGGATCTCAGCATTCAGAAAGATGAGGTGATTGTTGCCAATTGTTTGTCCCTGTCTATGTTCATACTTGATGATTCGACTACAGATATTAGTCCACGTGACGCCGTTTTGAACTTAATCAAGAGGATTAGTCCAGATATTTTTATACATGGAATATTTAATGGGACTTATAACTCCCCATTCTTCATATCGCGGTTCCGCGAGGCTCTATTCCACTTCTCCTCAATGTTTGATATGGTTGAAGCTAATTTGACCCGCGAAAATCAGGACAGGATGGTGTTTGAGAGGGACATAATGGGAAATGCTTTTCTCAATGTGATAGCATGTGAAGGAGTAGAGAGGATTGTGAGGCCAGAGACATACAAGCAGTGGCATATTAGGACTGTGAGGGCTGGGTTCAGGCAGCTTCCTTTGAAGCAAGAGATCACCAAGGAAGTAAAGGCTAAGGTGAAATTATGTTACCACAAGGGCTTTTTTGTAAAAGAGGACAGCGAATGGATGTTAACCGGGTGGAAAGAGCGAGTCATGTTTGCTTTTTCCTGTTGGAAACCTGCCTAGGAGTTCTGTAAATTTGCTTAATTAGTCTCAGTAGAGGGGATGATAGACGATATGTAGTATGTAAGTTTTTCCACAGAGATTAGTCTCTTCGATTATATCTATATATTGTTGGCTAGTTACAACCTGAGCGAAATTACCGCACTCCAAGCCAAGTTTTTGTGCTTTGGTTGCCTGGGAGAACCTCTGCTAATACTTGGTGATGATTGTTGATCAACTTGCGCTTTGGTTGCCTGGCATGTGTTATGATTGTGCCGCGTGTGCATACCTGTGTATGTATATTGAAATCTACTTTAATGTAACTTTTGCACTCAGGGATGCACACACGGAGAGAGATGTATATGATGGCTTCTCCCAGGTATGAAGCTGACATTCTTGTTTCCAGACTGAAGTAGTACCTGGTTTTAATCCTAAGTCGCTTGTGGTTTATGAGGGCGACGTATCATTCAAGACTAGATCATTTTTCCTGGTCATGAATTTAAAGAAGCATCATCTAGACATGGTTTCGGAATTATGGACCTACAGTTTCTCAGGCAGAGAAGAGATTCGCTACTTATAAAGAACTTCTTGCGTCGTTGCAGCTGCACTTGTTACACAATCACTTGCTGTTTTCCTGTCAGGATATTTGATATGCCATTCACATTTTTCCTTTCTTCACTTCTCATTGGCGACGGTGGTTAACAATTTAGATTGCTTTGCCTGTACTTCTTGTATGGTTCCTCGCGAGATAGAAGTTGTGTATTTGTTTTGTTAGTATACATATGGAAGTAGAATTTTCTAAAGTTTCTGTTTGGAGTGCATCTTGTGCTTTAGTTTTAGTTTGCGGTTCAGAGTGCATCTTGTGCTTTAGTTTTAGTTTGCGTGTCCCCATTTTAATCAATTGCATCTTAACTCTGAATGGTAACTTAAAGTTGCAGTGTAGAACAACAAAATTGTTGCTCCACTGATCTCAGCAATTAAGCACGTCCTCTTACTGTCATTGATTATTTGGTACATTCAGCTGATAAATTTTAGTGCAAACTGTTTCAATTGTATTTTTTGCATGTCAACTTTTAATCATTGATCGATTTATTTAGGATTTGATTTGAAGATTCGCTTTGATGTTTTGTCCAAGCTTCCGGTATGTTTGACTAGATCGTCCTGATTTGTAAGATACAGATAAAGATAATACTACGGACCAGGGATTCCAGTAGATATTACTACGGAACTAGGATTGGTATCCTAGGATTTTAGTCGAGGTACACGAAAACGGGCCCGGACACCTGGTTGTCAACTAAAAAAAAAAGATGTTACTATGGAACCCAGCACCTTGTTCGGATGGGGTTTCGAGAACCCGGTTTGAGAACCTAATTTTGAAACTGATTCCAAAAATCTAGTGGTGGGAAGAGAACTTTTTGGGAAAACCGAACAAGAGCCGATTCTCAAAACCAGGTTTCAAAACCTTAACCAAAACAAGGCCCAGGTGCCTGTAGCGAGGCAAGAAAGCTGCACTGTGCAGCCCCCCAAAGCACTAAAAATATAAATTATTTTGATACATATCAATGTCCGCTTAAGATTATTTTTTATTTTTTTTACAGAATGCTCTTCTCTACGAGCCCTATAACACCTACGGTTCCGAGCGCACAATCGTAATTTCTTCTTAATATCTCTTTCTTACTATCCGTTGGGTTAGAGCAGGAAATCCATCATCCTGGTGTGAATCGGTTTGTGTATAGTGCCTTTTCAGACTAATGGCTTATACTTTTTGAACACCCTTGCAAATAATTCTGGAGCCGCCACTCTTTTCAGTCTTGTGACACAAGGTTATGGTTCTTACCCTGGCTTCCTTCTTTGACTAGCCCAGCTGAAATATTTCTTTAAATGGGCCCAAGGGCCGAACCCCCTAGCCTTTCAGTAAGAGGTGCTCTTTAAATAGGCCTAAGGGCCGAACCCCCTAGCCTTTCAGTAAGAGGTGCCCGAATTTGTTTTCAGGATTACAAGGTCTTCAATTTTGCATAAAAATTGAATGAATTAGATCGATTATGTACAAATGTCCGATGGGTCTGATTTTTCTGTTAAACCACTTGAAAAATTATTTTAAAGTTATTGAACAGTTCAGATCGTTTGTGTGAGACACCGAAGTGGGCCCTAAAGAACCACACTTAATGAAGCACTCAATTTGCCCCCAAAACAACGTCATTGGCGGGGGCTGCACGGTGCAACTTCCATGCCTCGCTACAGGCACCCGGGGTCCATATTACTCCTGGATTTTAAATTTAAATGCCTTGTATTTGGTAGGACAAATGTCCCTATATGGACCAATGAAGGGTTAGTTTAGGGGTTGTAAATTTGAATTTGGTAGGACAAGACTCAGGTTTAAGTTCTCATAGCCTTAAGTATTTTTTTATTTTTTTTTGAACTGACTCATAGCCTCAAGTATGAAGGGCTAAATATACTTCAAACACCACTCATACATCTAGCTTCGGTTCCGACATATATTCAGTGAAGTACCCTACCGATAGTGGTGCGGTGTGACAAGTAATACTTCTTAAGGTAGGGGAGGCCCCTAAGGAGGTGACCGGCTACCATACATAAACTTAGGACGGAGGCTTTGGAGAGAAAGGTGGCACATGTCACCCTAGCCGGAAAAAAAAAAATAGTTTTAAAATTACATATAGTCCACACGGTCGACACACACAATACAAACAAGGGTTAATAATCTACTTGTTCCTCAAACTATTCAATTTTTAGTTAACTATTCAATTTTTAGTTAATTCCCCCTCTAACTACTCAAAAGTTAGTCACCCCATCCAATCCCTCACTTTCCATCCATTTCATGGACGGAAAACTTAACAAAAACCCCAACTGGTGCTTTCAACCCAAAAAATTAGTCTCCATTCTCCCACTGTTCGTCTCTCTCTCCTCTCTCTCCCCGTCAATTTCCCTACCTCAACTTCCCCTAATGTATCCTTCCACATCCCCAAAGCATAGGCAAACTAACTGAAAATACGACAAACAAAGGCAATTAAAGCACACAATTCAGGCAGTGATGATAGACTAATGATGTTTTTTCATCCAATAACTTATTATCAAGTCTTTGAAGCACAAACCGGATTATGAAAAGTTGTGTTAAAAATAAACATTTCAACAAACTTACTTACCCCAAATACATGATTGAGTCGTTTTCATTGTAAAAGTCTATTTTACCCTTTAGTAAGATGATTAGGGTTTTCTTTCTACTTTTGCCATTAATTTGGACGGATTCGACCAATTGAATAACGTTTATATAGTTTACATAGTTGAAGGAGCAATTAAATCCAGTTGGAGGAGGAGGAGGAGTTAACTAAAAATTGCATAGTTAAGGGTCAAGGAGATTATTAACCAATGCTCCGTCCAAACCAGAGAACCCAACAGCAGAAAATGGGGAAATTGAAACCCTACACCTATCGGCCGACGTCTTTGGCCCCTTCCGACCGTCGACTGACTCCGACTCCGACGAACGTGCAGCGCCGCTGTCGCCAGCCTCCGTCTTTAAGCACAGCGCCACCTCCGTCGTTTCACATTGTTCTCACTTTTCACAAGAAAATGGCGTCGTATACTGATGTTGGATAAACTGAATCAACTGATTGCTGATTGCTGATTGCTTTGCTTGATAAGCCCAGACAATGGCGTTTTCACTTTGCTTGCTGATTGTTGGATAAGCCCAGAGAATGGCGTAGTAAAGTGGCATTTGGACAGGAGGCCTAAGCCCAGAGCCCCAGATAATCAGTTTAAAGTGGCGACGACTTTGATTCTTCGAAACCCCAAACAATCTCAGGTAATTACACTAATTAGTTTATTATTGTACTATAACTATTGTTTAGTAGTGAACGATTAGTTTATTGGGCTCAATTCCTTAAACAATCAGTTTGGGGTCCTCTTCAGCAATTAGTTTATTGTGGTCAGAGACTCAGAGTATTGGAAACGCCAAAACTCCTCTAACAATTGCTAAACAATCAAGTAAACAATTATTCTATTATTGTGCTCAAAGATTGTTTATACTTCACATCTCCTCATTGTATATTCTTTTATGTTACATTTGTACAGGGAAAAAAAACAATTATTACAGACAGCGGGTGAGCGTTAAAAGACAATATTTGGACTTTTTGGAGATTCTTGATTCTTATTCACTCTCGCTGGCCACTGAGGTTATAATTCGTACCCCTTTTTTTAATATTCGTTAAGGGCACAAGAGGGGTACCTCTGCATCCCCCTTGAAATGTGTGAATTTAATTGTTGTGGAGCTTGTGAAAGGCTGAAAGTGTGATGCAGGGGCTCCCCCTATTATTAATTCATATTCATTATGTCATCTTCGGTTAGTGCTTGTTTATTATTGAGCGTTGATTATTGCAAATTAATTTGGTCTTTGTCAATATGATACCCGTTTTGGGGATCACGGAGGACCTTTGTCAAGCTTTGCCGTAAATCTGAAGACATTGTAAATGCTATTCGTCTCGTCTCATCAACTAAAAGTTTTCTTAAAAAATGGAGAGATGAGGAACTTGATGCTTTACTTGCTACAGTGAAGTTATTTTGTGAAAAATGAAGTATAGATGTCCCATACGTGGGTGCTCGCTATGTTCCAAGAGGAGGTCGAGCTCCTCATCATCATCAAGATGAGTTTCAACTTGAGCATTATTACCGAGTTGATATCTTTTATGCTGCAATTGATTTTCAAATACTTGAGCTAAATAGTCGTATTAATGGGAACTCAATGGAGATGATTACTCTTAGTATGACTTTGGATCCTCAGGAGCATGAATCTTTTGAAATTGGCAATGTTTGTCGGTTGGTAGAGGTATTTTATCCACAAGACTTCAACGATCAAGAGAAGATACAATTGAAGATGCAACTTGCTCACTAGCTACAAGCGTAATGTGGTACTTGAAACTCCATAGTTCAAAAGTTTACAATCTCTTTCTTGTTTATGTCGATGAATGGTGGAAACTCTGAGATCAACAACTTATCACCTAGTATTTCGAGTGATCATTCCCGTGTTTACTCTTCCTATTTCGACTACATCAGCGGAACGATCATTTTCAGCCATAAAGGCTATCAAAACGAAGCTTTGGAATAAAATGGAAAATGAATTTCTCTCAGCCAGTTCCCTTATATACAATGAAAAGGAAATTTCTTGGACAATTTTCGAGATTTTAGAGAACGTCGAGTTCCAATGTGATAGAACTTGAAACTATGTTCGTTCTATATTGGTGGATATTAAACTTTTGAAAAATACATGTACTTTTGTGGGCATTATGTATGATTAATCTAAAGGATACATGTACTTTTTGTCGGTATTAAATATATGATCTTTTTTACTGCCACCTCCATGTTCAATTCTTGGCTCCGTCCCTGCCTGATCTTCCATTTTTTGGATCAAAAAGAAAAAGAAAATGTCCCGTATGGAGGATGCTGAAAAATATCTCTTACCTTTTCTTCTTTAATTCGGTGCAAATCGGTGTCATTCTGTTGGTATTCAGGTTCATATTCATGTTGTTTAGGAATCATGTAACAGCATGCTAGAGAGTTGAGACACACCCAGAACACGCTGACAATTACACGTGCTCACATACTTTGAAGGTCCCGCACACACTATAGTGTTGGGTGCCTAACTATACTTGTTTCACATATAGCATATATGATAAAAGTGGGGTCATCGATGCATAAGACTTAAGGTTGAGTCCCTTATTAAAAAAAAAATCTGTAGATAGGCTTGTTTTCGACACCATCCACCGGAGCTCTTCAAAACTTCATATTTGGCAGCCAAATTATTTTGACTTCTGTTTTCTTTTGTTTGATTCTCAGAAGTCAGAAGTGAACCCTCCCACATGAAAGAGAAATTTCGCCAAGTGGGTTTAGCACCTTGACGTTGACTGTAGACTTGGGACAAAGAAAAGTCAAATATGATATCTCTAGTGTAGTTTTAAAAAAAAAACTACTCCCCCGTCCCAAATTTCTCGACCTTTTAAAAAATCATAATTTAATGCATTAGCACGAGTTTTTTTCCAAACATTTTTAACACCAATTTAAAGATCTCTTTGAGAAGAAAAAATTACGGTAAGAAATTTTCAAAAAAATATCTTAGGTACATTAGTCTTTGCGTGCAAAATGCACGTTTACTCAAGAAAGTTAGAGCAATTTGGGACGGAGGAGGGAGTAGCAGTCAGTGATGCCCTTAGAACATCAACAGGATTATTCTTCTGAAAAGGGAAGCTTCACTTTGTCGAAAAAGTTGAAATCATGAAGCGAGTGTGGGGTCAGGATTCCTAAAATCAAATTACTATGATTTTTTCATGAACATGTATCTCTGAAAATGAATAAACAGCTGATCTGTTTAAGCCGAACCATTTGTAGAGGAGCTATGCAGCCTGAATCTTCTTTGGTATTTAATCTGAGGTATGTGTTTCACTGTTCTTTAAATTAAATTTCTGTCAAACAAGATATTTTGGTCATTAGCTTATTGAATTTGGTAACTATTTGGATAACAATTGCCTGCAGTTTTTGAGTTCTTGAATCTGGATTTTTTCGTCCAATTTCTCTACCGGAAAGACCCTTATGGATGCGTTTACGGGTTCATTTTCTGGATCCACGATTCTATCTGACTGCGATAACGAGCCTGTTTCAGCCTATTCCGGTCTTGGTTTTGTTGATGGATTTGGATTCGAAGACACCTCTCTAGATTATGTTGTTGCCGTGGATCTTCCCACAACTTCAGATGTTCAATACCCTTTAATTCCCAACAGAATGGAGTCAGTGAACAAAGATTCTGCAGAAGAAAAAGATTTATCTGATTCTGTTCTTAGGAACATACACCAAATATTAATGGAAGATCATTCGGACGATGACGCCTTCACCATCCAGGACTCAACTCTTGATGCTGCTGAGAAATCTTTATATGAAATACTTCATAAAGATCCTTCCTCATCCTCATCCTCGTCCAATTTGGAGAAACAAACTAGTTGTCGATTCGGTGACAGGATAGAGGAAACAATAAATACCCGACCAAGTAGAAATTTTAAAAGTTGTGACAATGAATCCAGCGGATTAACCCCGTCAGTAGCAAAGGAAATGGTTTTGAGTCCCGTAAATCCCAACTCAGAAAAGCACGAAGGGGAATTGCTAGAGAGTATAGCAAGGAGAAGAAAAAGTCTTCACAGAGAGGAGAGTGATTTACAAGAAGGTAGAAATAAGAAGCATTTTACGCTCTGCGCTGAAGAGGCAGTGTTACGTGAGATGTTTGATAAGGTACTGTCTCTATACCATGGTGCCTTGCCAAATGGGATCAGTGTGAAATCCCGACAAAAGCAGGGAGTGAAAGGGTCTGATGACGAAATGGCATACTCTAGAAAAGGGATTATGAAAAGGGAAGCAATCGATATGAGGAGTCTCCTAATGCAATGCATGCAGTCTGTTGCAAGCAACAATCACGGGAGCGCGAGAAATTTACTGAAGCAGATAAGGACGCGTTCTTCTCCACTCGGCGATGGATCCCAGAGGTTGGCGCATTACTTTGCTAATGGCCTTGAGGCACGCTTAGCCGGTTATGGGAATATGGAATACAAATCTCTCTCATCCAAGATGTCCGACGCTGGTGTCCTAAATGCATATAAGTTGTATCTTTCGGAATTCCCTTTCATGGAGACATCATTGTTTTTTTCAAACCAAGTGATCCTGGAACTCGCCAAGAAAGCTACCACTCTTCACATCATCAACTTTGGTGGAACGGTAGGCTTTCAGTGGCCCTACCTCATTCAGCACCTCTCAGCAAGACCTGGTGGCCCCCCCAAGCTTCGCATCACGGGAATCGAGTTACCCCAAGCAGATTTTCGGCTGGCTTCAAGGGTTAAGGAAACAATAGCAAATTATTGCGAGAGGTTTAACGTTCCATTCGAGTACAATGGCGTTGCACAAAAATGGGAAATGATTCGCGTTGAGGATCTCAGGATTCAGAAAGATGAGGTGATTGTTGTCAATTGTTTGTTCCTGTCTATGTTCATACTTGATGATTTGACTACGGATCTTAGTCCACGGGATGCGGTTTTGAACTTAATCAAGGGGATTAGTCCAGATATTTTTATACATGGAGTAGTTAACGGGAACTATAACTCCCCATTCTTCATATCGCGGTTCCGCGAGGCTCTATTCCACTTCTCCTCATTGTTTGATATGGCTGAGGCTAATTTGGCCCGCGAAAATCAGGAGCGGCTGGTGTTTGAGAGGGACATATTGGGAAATGCTTTTCTCAATGTGATAGCATGTGAAGGAGTAGGGAGGATTCTGAGGCCAGAGACATACAAGCAGTGGCAGATTAGGACTGTGAGGGCTGGGTTCAGGCAGCTTCCTTTGAAGGAGGAGATCACGAAGGAAGTAAAGGCTAAGGTGAAATTATGTTACCACAAGGGCTTTTTTGTGAAGGAGGACAGCGAATGGATGTTAACCGGGTGGAAAGGGCGAGACTGTGAGAGCTGGGTTCAGGCTGCTTCCTTTGAAGCAGGAGATCATGAAGGAAATAAAGGCTAAGGTGAAATTATGTTACCACAAGGGCTTTTTTGTGAAAGAGGATGGCGAGTGGATGTTAGCCGGATGGAAAGGGCGAGTCTTTGTTGCTTTCTCCTGTTGGAAACCTGCCTAGGAGTTCTGCGAATACGCTTAATAAGTCTCACGAGAGGGATGACAAGACTGTCAAATCTCACTTCCATGTTTTTCCCCCAGCTTTTTCGATACTAATCGATTCTACATATATATTGTATGATATTTTCAGGTTCTATAGCTTACAACCTGAACGAAATTACTACACTCCTAGCCAAGTTCTTGCGCATTGGTTGCTTGTAAGAACTTCTGCTAAAATACATGGTGATGATTGTTGTTGATCAACTTGAGCATTTTTATGAGATTTATTTGCACAAGAGTGTTTCAGAAACTACATCAACTTTCTTCCTTATAACTTATCCTCTGAAATTGTTGTTTGAAATAATTAGTTTCGAGTTTTCTGATACATCCTGAACCAGTTTTCTCTGTAATAGTGAATGACAAAAGATTCAGACGAGTTGATAAAAGTTGGAATCACTTGGATGTCTTTGATTTGTGCTTCCAGCCGCGCGCGCCCGCGTGTGTGTGAATCACATGTATTTATGGGGCTAGAAAGTATAATCAGTCCAACTCAAGATTCTACGTATGAAGATTCAAGAAGCTCCCATGCGATTTCAAGTGATCTCTGCTCCAAATCGATTATTTTTCATATCTACATTTCACATGGTATTAATAAATGGAAAATGCTAACCACATCCTTACGAGGTGAATAGTGTGTAAAAATGTATCGATATTCGGAAAAAAAGTAAGGTATATTGATATCTGGTACGGGTGTATTAATATTAGTGGGATTTGTATTGAAATTGTATCTTGTTTGGTGTTATATACATACTGTATCACGCCTTATGGTCGATGGTTAGCAAGAACCTTAGGGCCCGTTTGGATGACGTATTAGTTTGAGAGGGATTAAATAGTCAGGGGATAAGATAGTAGGGGTGATTAAATAAGAAGGGTGGGTCCACATTGATGTGACAGTTAAGAATGAGTGATTAAATA
>JAXBDA010007659.1:0-16957 GCA_036023075.1 Gaultheria prostrata
GGAGGAGGTGACTGAATTTTTGGGGGAAGAGGTGAGTTTTCTCTCTCTTCTCTCACCACACACACCTATACACAACTTTATAATTACACATCAAGTCCAAATGTGACATGTGTAAACCAAACACACCTCAATCAACATATATCTCACCAACACACCAACACTTAGTCAATCTTACCATTTCATTCAATTCCTCACATTACCCCATTGTTATTTACGAAAAATAAATATAAATTTTCGGGTCTTCACAGTTTCTCTCTCAAAGTAGCCTCTCAAAATAATCTGGACCCTAAAACAATGTTAGGAAGTTCTATTTATACTTGTAGCCCTAAAATTACATAAAAACGTGTCAACTAAGCTAATTCCCGCCGCCCTTGTTTGGACAAAGGGTAGGTGGTCCGGACAAAGTTGGCAGATTGCACACTGAAGCTTGTCGGGTTGCTTGTCCGGACCAAGAAAGTGATTGTCCAGACAAAGGGGGCAGCAACTTGTCTTTTGGCTCCTCTTCCACACCTCTTCGCATCCTCGACGCTTCTAAACCACTCCAAAGCACGTTTTCCATGTCCTTGAGCATCAAAAGCCTGTAACATCAAACACCAACCAATGCTAATCAAATAACAACCTAATCGACCTAACAAAGTGTAAATTAGAGAGGTTAAACGGGTGCTTTTCAGCACCTATCAAGTACTATTAGGAATCGAACATCACGTTTAATCCACAACGCTGGCCTTATAGATATTGGAAACTAGAGTGACAGAAATCGTAAGAAAAAAGTGTGTAATAAATAGAAAACTAAAAAGACACAAATATATATATATATATAAATATATATATGTAAAAAGAAGATCTTATAAGGGCTCCCTTACATAGCTTATGTAAGAGATTTTTCGTTCGACATTGAATTTCGACGATCCGAACCGTTAGATGCGTTTAGAATGTGTTTTTAAGGTTCAACGCGAGGATTCGTAAAAAAACATTACCCGGAAGGGCTTGATCCGAGCATTTTTCGATAAAAAACGTATATGTACGTTTTTTTTTGAAAAATACTCGGATCAAGCCCTTTCGGGTATTTTTTTACGAATCCTCGTGGTGGACCTTAAAAACATGTTTTAAACACATCTAACGGTTCGGATCGTCGAAATTCAATCTTGAACGAAAAATCTCTTACATAAGCTATGTAAGGAAGCCCTTATAAGATCATCTTCCTATATATATATGCGTGTGTGGAAAACCTCAACACAAAGGAAAATCATGGGAGCCACACAAATCCACTATCGAAGAATATGGAGTACAAGTAACTCTCTCTTCTCTCTCAGAAAACTTTTACTCCTATCTCGCCTCCTCTCGTGTTAAATCCAAAAAACACTCTAGCCCTAATTACAAAGCAACTGCAATAAATATAGGTAAGGTCTAATGGCCGAAATTGCTCCTAGCCAATTAGAAGATACCGTTACAAACTTTTGTGACAAGGGGGCTCCGCCCTTTTTACCCCGAGCTATTGCTGAAAATTGTCTACATCCCCAATATAATGTAAGGCACAAACTTTTGTGACCAGGGGGCTTCGCTCTTTTCACCCTCGGACAATTGCTGAAAATTGTGTGCATCCCCGACATACTGTGTAGTTCATATGGGTTGGGGACCATGGTGTTTTAAATTTGTTGGAATTAATGTTTTTTCATATGTATGGTTGGTGAACTTGAAATGAAGATGGGGACTCAGGACGTACCACATCCAAATTAAATCGAAGATTTTTTTCGAAAAAAATACTAAATACAAAGATATTTTTGCCATGGTTACTATTGAGGAAACTATTGATCGATCTCATCTTTTCTGCCATTGCCAATTAGCCAAGGCGGTATATATGGGGCAATAGCGAATTTCCTCGATCTATCGTAGGCTTTTTACTGATCATGGTCTTCAAGGACTGGCTTATTGAGTGGATTATCCGGCTTCCTAGGGAGAGCTTTACCGCCTTCGTGGTCCTACTCGGCTCGAATCCGGATTAGTCGGGGCCCAATGTGGTTACCAGACACCGGATGGTCTAACAAAAAAAAAAAAAAAAAGCTTTATCTCTTACGGCTATCCTCTGAGCTATGTGGAAACAGAGGAATCAGCTCGATCAGTTTCTCAAATCTCGCCTTCCTCTTATAATATCAGTCCTATTCAAACAAAATTCCTAGCAATCCAAGAAGTAGTTCGTTCGTCTTTAAATCATGATTATAATGTTGCATATATTTTTACTGACTGTCTTAATGTGGTCATGCAGGGAAGACTGAATGACATCACTATGATGCATTTTTGATCTGCAACCTCAAATCGGAGATTTCTAAATTTACCTTTTGTAGAATCTCCAAGGAAGTAGAGCGTGCTCGTGTCTTATCCAAGCAAGCTCTAGCTAATTTTGTTCGGCGGCATCCAGACACTAATGATAGGCTTTACCTGCATGGTTTAGGTTTTTTTTTTTTATGTACTTTTGATCTTCATGTAGCTTGGATTGTTGTTACTATTTGGCAGGGTGTTTGTATTGCTACTGTTGTATCTTGCTCTTATCTATGGCAATTAATTTCTCTATTTTCTCAACAACAAAAAAAAAGGAAAAAATACACCAAATTAATTTTAAGATATTTAAAGGTTAAAGTAGTAGTTTATTGTTTCAGTGCAGGTATTCAAAGCATCGAAACACTCTTCTCATCTTCGAATTTGACATGGGAGAACCACAAATACAAAATTAAATACAAAAAAGAAAAGAAAAGAAAAGAAAAAAGAAAGTGAAATCTTTGTTGGACAGCACCCTAATTAAAAGGTATCAAATGACAAAAAAAATTTAGTATCAGAAAATATCAAAGTTTGATGACTCCGTTGTAGAATTGACAAATTGAAATGCAAGTCTTACTCATCAATGCGTGTTGATGGAATTTTAGTTGTCTACTGAATTAAACTCTTTGCCTACCAATTCAATATGTATCGTTGTCACCAATAAAACTAAAACTAACTACGGTTAGGTTTCTTCTTTTGTTGTAAGTTGAGTCCCAAATAAGACAATTTTAAATTAGAGAAGACCGAACACGAATATATATCTTTGTAATAATTCAGGTGTTCGAGTCAGTTTACACACATTTCAATTAATCTTGGTGCCTAATCTCACTATCAATTTGCGGGGACCCTAAAGACACCACTTGCAAATTAATGTGACCTTAGAGGAGAAAATTTTGTTACATAAGTAATACTCCAGTGGTGGATTCATCAAGTGCATTTAAGAATACAGAAGTAGTAATAAATAAGGAGGTAGGGTTGGTATTTCTAGGAGTCCTAGCTACTAATAAGAGCATCCCAAACAACGACTCCCTAAAAAAGTTCATGAACAGTGCACATATCTATTATAATTTGACATTTTTTCTATCAATACTCCAACAACACTCTCTATTTTACTTACCATTTATTATTATATACATTGTTTTACTTTTATCCTTTCTTTATTATTTTTTGTATCCCTAATTCTACATTTGGAAACTGGAAATGGGAAATATGTAGAAGTCTCATTTTTTTTTTCTTCCCTTCCTCCACTTTTCTTATGCTCCGTTCACTTGTTTGGAAATTAGTATAGAAAAATTATTCCCAAGAAAATTGTGATGAAGTGAAATAAAAGAAAATGAAAAGTTTTTTTTTCTTTTCTAATGAGTTCATTTGATATAGGGCTGTAAACAAGTCGAATCGTGTCGATCTTTTGAATGTTTTGAAGGTTCGTTGTTTAAGTTTTTAGCAAACTCAAGTTCGAATTCAATAAAAATTTGATGAGCCGGATTTTCATAGATTTGATTCGAATGTTCATGGCCCTTAACAAGTCAAAACTTGTTCATGAACCTAAACGAGCCTAAATATTAGGTACTAAAGCTCTTGTGCTGGTCTAGAGCCACGACAAAAAAATTTATTATGTACATTAAAAAGTCCATACATATATAAAAACATATACGTATATAAGTTTATAGTAATTGAAAAAGTTTACATACCAAAATTAGGAAAAAATTATTTTACAAATATATAATTTATTACATGTACAAATTATGAAATCTAGAGATATTCAAGTTTATGTATGAAATTCTCATAATATATACATATATTTCAAGTTCGCAAACCTATCCGAGCTGAATATTGCGAAGTTCAAGTCCAGCTTATTCATTAAACGAGCCCAAAATTGAAGTTCAAGTTTGGTTCATTTAAAAGACGAATTGAACTTGAACGAGCATGTACCAAATCGAGTTTCGAATAATTCATGAACGACTCAATTTATTTGCAACCCTAATTTGATATAAGAAGCTTGAAGGAAAGTTAAAAACTAGAGAAAATTAAATAGGCATCCTGTTTGGGGACTCTACTTAAGTCTCCATCCTAATGGGTTTGAAAACTTATGTTCCCATCCCAAAATTGGTTGAATGACGATTATGCACTTATTAATTGATTCATTACCTTTATGTATGTAAAATATTTAAATTTTCCTTAATTATAGCTACGTTTGGGATTGGTTAATCCCTATATCAATGGAATTCAAAATGTGGTAAATCAGGGGAAATAAGATAGAAGACGATCATTAGGTTTTCAAATCATTGGAATTCAAACGGCCAAATCTGTTTTCAGTTTTCTCAACCTCTATTTCTTAGAGCATCCTTATGTGGAGCATCAAATCCCACTTTTGGTTAAATTAGCAACCAAAACCTTCAAAATCCTCCAATATCAAACTCACCAAACAACTCACCAAAATGATGATTTCCTAACTTTTGCTACTGTGCCGACTCAAAAGTGAGTAGGCACTATTCATAGGCTAAAAATAATTTAATCATCTCTCTCTCTCTCTCTCTCTCTCTCTCTCTCTCTTGTTAACTTTTTTTTTTTTTGGAGTAGGAGTAGAAAAGAAGAAGAATTTAATATAGTGAAGTTAAAATAAAGAGTCTGATTTTGTTAATTTTTTGAAAAGTGACTTGCTAATTTATAAAATGTATTTATGAGGTTAAATTTGGTATTTTTTTTTTGTGCGACTGATAATGACGCTCTTAATTGCTCACAGTCGAGCCGACTGCCCAAATCTACAGGTAATGGAATTATTGGTCTATTCTAGCATATTCTAGGGTCTTTTCATGTATATTGAAATATGTTTTTTTTTTCTTTTGCAAATTGATCGGAGTGGTGGTGGTGATACGATCCGAGAAGATAGCAACGACTTTATCTGATGCCGTGATAAGCCCTAGTTTGAATTTTTTTTTTCCGATTTAATATTGGTGATGCTCTTCTTTGATACAATAAAAATGATAAATCAATAAACCATATTCACATGTTATTTCATACAGTGATTATGAATTATTGCTTTACCATATTGGATTATTTTATATGAGAAAAAGATGGTGTATTAGTTTATAAAGTTGATTCTTAGGTTTCATAGTGTATTTGTTACTCATGATTTTCCACATGGGAATCATGGTTTAATTTGTTCACAATGTTAGGTGATTCGAACAGTGAACATGAGTTATTGATTTATAATGTTATATGTGTTTGTTGTCATAAGGATTTTTTTTTTTTTTTGTATTTGTTTGCGTGTTTTCTTGATTTAAAGGGAGAGAAAGAATTAAAAGATCGAAAGAAGAATATTAGAAAGAAGAGAGATTGAGATAAATTAGAAAAGATTTAAATTTAAGGATGCCAATTTATTTATTCAAACCAACTAGGATGGGGATATTAATAAGTTTTTCCCAAACATGACCCTTATTTAACTCCCCATAAAAATTACACATTATGTAAAACTTAATTTACAAACAACGATGAATCTCACGAGTTCCAAACATAACCTAAGCATAGAGAAAAACTTGAGTGTCAGACGAGTACTACGTGGCGGTATCCGTCGAGCATCTTGGCTATCCAAAAGTATTTTGGACGGCCCAAATTTCTCCCACCATCTCTCCTCTTTCTCTCTTTAAAATCTGGACCGTCCAAAACACTTTTGGACGGCCAAGATTCGTGCTCAGTACCATGTGTGCGTCTACCTGCTCAACACCAAAAAATTTCTCCTAAGCATGGACTAGACTGGCTTATCTTATTAGATAAACTCTTTTAGACTGCCCAAATTTCTCCCATCCTCTCTCCTACTTCTCTCTCCTCTTTCTCTCTTTAAAATCTGAACTGTCAAAAATACTTTTATATGACCAAAATTGGCTCACAGTATCACGTGTGCCCCTACCCGCTCGGCACCCAAAATTTTCTGCTCAGCATGGAGTGGGCTGGCTTATCTAATTAGATAAACTCGGGCCATATTCTTCATTTGATGGGCTTGGCTCAGGGTGTTATTGGGCTCGAACCTCTATAGATTGTCCCTAAACCTGTTCTGCAGCTTCTGTGACTCTGTTTCTCTTGACTGCGAGAGAGAAATCGAACAATCGAGAGAGAGAGATGGCAGGAGTAGGAGAAGGGCAAAGAAGAAGACCACTTCCTCCGCCCAGGGGCGGCCCCCCTGGACCTCCTCCTCAAATGGCTAAGGCCGGCCCTCGCTTCGAACCCGTTGATCGCGAAAAGGTTCTCTCTCTCTCTCTCACTATACATTCGCAAACGTAAATATATGTGTAATTGTGCATAGATGCTTATCTTTGGACTTGGATGCATCTATGGGTACTCTACAGTTTTGAAAATTATATTCTTTGCTGTTTTCTAGTGGTTTTGTTCAGGATGTGTAGTTCAGTTTTAATTTTCGATGTAAGGGTTCTTTTGTTTAAACCCTAGCAGGTAATGTGGTTTTCGGTTTGTCGTCAACTGTGACACTGAGTATTGGATGCAAAATATGAGTTCTCTTCGGTTTTGAGCTGTGTTCTTTGCTGTTTTCTAGGGTTTTTGTTCAGGGTCGTGATGTTAAGTTTTTTGTGTTGTTTTAGGATGGTTTCTTCACCTAAGTGTTGTCAATGAATCTTGTTACTCTTTAGCTGTGAAGTATGAATTTATGTAGGGCTTATGTTTTTTTTTTTTTTTTTTTTTTCATTTATGGAAAAACCTAGCCTGAGAAGAGGGTCATGTTACGACTCATTTTGAAATTCAAAAGAAAACAGGACACGAAAAATGAAAATATGCTAAATATGTTGGCCTAGTTATGAAGGAAAGATAACACACGATTGAGGATTCAGTTTCTCTTGTAGTGCTTACTTTTTTGTTAGACATCAGGCATATGCATCCTGAAAAGAAGGAAACTGAACACAGTGCTAATTGGTGATGTGGTTTTTTATTAGGGTAGGATATTTTCGATTTTTCAAGCTAGACAGAAATGAGGGATTAAAGGAACAGGTCCTTGTGCATAGAGGGGAACAAGGAGGTATGTGTAGACTTATAGTTGATTCAGACCGGTTAACAAATTGGCCGAGGCAAACTCGCCAACCAGGTCGTGATTAAAATTATAGAAGGGGCAAACAACTGTCATCTAGTGTTAGAACCTATGAGGAGCTATTGTGTTTTTCTGACACTAATTTGTCATTCCTGTTTTGGTGACACCAAACCACACACCATGCGTGCAACAAAGTACATGCCCAAGATTTAAATAGAGATATGGCTTCTTGTTTTGTGTTAATCAGTGGCATCGACCTTATACTTTTTTATTTCATCTTTTGTGCATTGATTGAGATTTTAGTTTTGCGGATTCTTTGTCTATTCATGTTGACATCTTGTGCCATTCATATGCAGACCTGTCCCTTGTTGCTTCGAGTTTTCACAAAGGTACGTGCACCCTCTAATATTGCACTGTTCTTTTTCTTCTTGCGTCTAGTTACAGTATGTTGCTAGTGCATCATCATGTTTTGTCACAACGTTGTGTATTGAGGATACAACTATTGGCAACCTGTCTCTCACCCCCTACATAGCAAGGTAGTAGACCAGGCAGCAGTGTGCCGGCATAAGTGTAGGAGGCATTCGGTGGTTATAACTTATAACCAATTGCCTTGTGGATTGTGGAGTGGTATTCATTGGTTTATGCCTCACTAATAGGAAAGGCATGGAGGTGTTGAAGTATGAGTCCCATTAGATGCCTACTTCCCTTTCTCTTTCCCATCAAAAAGTTAACCCTGTAGTAACTCTTCTACAACTGCTAAGATATTGTAACGTTAAGGCCATACGTCATAGACTCATAGAAGAGTGTGATCTTGCTTCCCCCTTAGCTTCTGACTCTGTTCCTTATGTTCTTTGGCTTATATCCCATTCTTTGCTTTCTCTACACTCAGAGTGCTACTAGTTGTTCTTGCAGCTTAGACGGCCTACTGAGCTGCATCCGCCTCCACATTAAATTAAGTATAGGAGTGCAGTTTGTGATCAAACTACGGAATCAGTCTATACTTGTGGCTTTTCACTTTATTGGTTTGGGTGTTTATAAAACCTAAGGCCAAGTCGTTAATACAGCATATCAATGATAAGTTCCTCTCCATAGATGATACTCTGTTGGCTTTCAATCATTTATCACAGCACTGAAAATTTTCTTAGCTATCTATGTTTTCCTTTCCAAACTTCATACACGCACTTTGCCATGAGGAATGCTTCTAACCACAAAGGAAGGAAAAAAGGAGGATTTGGCACCAAAAATCGTTCCGTTTCATTCCCGTTAGAACGAAAATTAGTGTAAAACAAAAGGGCGGCACTATGGTTCGAATGTGGCGGTCTGAATGATGGGTTTGGTTGCTTTGGAGGTTTTGATAACCCTGCCCCTCTAAAACTGAGATTTGAATGTCTTGTTGCTTCTTTGTGGGGAATTTGGAACACCAGACTTTTGGAAGATGTAATGGGATTGATCGAAAGAGCAGTTAACTATTTTTTTTTTAAAGAAAGAAGAATTGTAATGGGCATTAGGCAGTTTTTTTTTTTCCCAGGGGAGTAGGCAGTTAGATGCCTGGGTATACGGCAATGAAATGTCTTTTCCAAGTCGGTCCTTGCAGTTATTTGCAGTTACTCGAAACAAATAACTGCCTGATAATTGTCATTGAAGTTAAGGGAACTGTGAAACGCAAAAACCAAGTTACGAAAAGAGTTTTGTGTCCTTTTCTTTTGGATTTTCTACAGATTGGCGGTCATCATACAGATGAAGACTTTGCAGTGAGAGGCAAGGAGCCAAAAGATGAGGTCCAAATTTATACGTGGAAGGATGCTACACTCCGCGAGTTAACTGATCTGGTATGTTGACACAGTGTTCCACGTTCCTTCTTCTCGCTGTTATTTAAATTTTGTGTGCACATGGAATGTGGATAACCAACAGGAGAAGGTTTCAAGTTTTTATGGCACTAACAATCTTACACCAATACTTGGTGTGCTTTTCATGTATCGATTTCCGTGTCTAAATTAGTGAACCCAGTATAGAATGCCCGTCTATACTGACCTCCGTCAAAGGAGAAATTTCGGATATTTAATTGTTCTAGGGTCCAGAAGTAGGACTTATTGGGCTATTTAGTCCATGCTAAAGTTTTATGAGGTCTAATGTCCATGAATTTATTTATTTATTTTTTTGATTTAGGCATTTCCAAAGGGTACCCTAGGGTTTAGGTTTTAGGGTGCACTTTCCTATTATAGGGTTTTACTGGTTTAGGCACTTTCATAGGGTACCCTAGGATTTAGGCACTTTCATAGGGTACCCTAGGGTTTAGGTTTTAGGGTGCACTTTCCTATTATAGGGTTTTAGTGGTTTAGGCACTTTCATATGGTACCCTAGGATTTTAGGCACTTTCATAGGGTACCCTAGAGTTTTAGGCACTTTCATAGGGTACAAACTTTTTTTTTTGGTAAGGTAAAAAAAAAAAGTCAGCGTGAGGACTAGAGAGGTTATAAATTTGTTTGGTGGATTAAAAAATCCTTTGCCAAGGACTTTTGAACAAGTTGTCCTTACTTTTTTCGTAGCTACATTGCTGGGTATTGGACTCATAAGCTAAGAAGCACAGATACTCTCCCGGAGTAAACGAATCCGTATCCCGGACGTATCGGACACCGATACGCTCGGATACGTTCCCAATACGAGTCCGATACGTAAAATAGGTATCCTAATATTTGATTATTTTTTCTGAGTTGGATACGTTTTCCGATACGCTCCGACACGTTTTCCAATACGCTTGGATACTCTCCAATACGTTACCGATACGTTTGGGGACACTCTATGGGTCAAAATACAATTTTTAAAACTTAAAACGGGGTAAAACTCGTAATTTTTAAATCTAAATAGAATAATAAAACAATACCAATAAGCAAGGGGTAAAAAGTGTAACAACACATAGATCAGACAAATAAATATTGTTCTTCTTCTCCCTTCAACGTTAAACCCAAATCAGCCCTAAAAAATTTTAGTCTCAGTTTTTCTATTTTATTTTTCTGTTTTTTCTCAGTTTTTTAGGTACATATATAAATTTAATATTATATAACGTATCCCCCAACGTATCGTGTCCTAGTTTTTGGAAAAAAACATGTCCGCGTATCCGTATCGTGTCGTGTCCGTATCCGTGCTTCTTAGCTCGTAAGTTACTTACGTTCCACTCTCATCTGATATGGGCATTGGCATTATTCTATTTCTGGGCCATACACGGGACTTAAAGTTAAAAATGAGATTGGCCAACTCAGTGTTGTTTCCTTTCTAACAGGGTAATGAGATGAGGTGCTGAATTGCTTCTTCAGACCTGGTTGACAAGCCCTTTTACACTGCATTTAAGATTGTTAAAGCCAATTATGATGAGCTCTTTTATGCTGCATTTAAGATTTATAAATCCATTTTGCCTTACTATGAACGGATCAATGTCTTTATAGTCCCTAGTCATCACGTTGATTGAACATCTTTTCCAGGTTAAAGAGGTCGCTCCAGAAGCAAGACGAAGAGATGCAATGCTGTCTTTTGCCTTTGTTTATCCAGATAAACATGGGCGCTTTGTGGTGAAAGAGGTCTCTCTCTCTCTCTCTCTCTCTCTCTCTCTCTCTCTCTCTCTCTCTCTCTCTCTCTCTCACTCACTCACACACACACACACACACACACACACAGAATTTTGTGTGGATTTGCGAGGTTTGGGTAGCATCATATTGAAATGCAACGCATCTCATACATGTAGTGGACCACATGCTGGTTCACATTTCAAATTTATGGTTCATGCTCGGCTGGTAAATGCTCAAAATGTTTGGAAGTCCTAATTGTTATGCTTTCTAATGTGTCCTGAAGGTGGGCAGAACCACTTCATATCCAAACGGAAGGCGGCCCGACAATGGTGGCAAGGCATTGGCTGAACTAAGCTTCCAGGTACAACAAACATAATCCTGTTGTGTGGTTACATCTGTACATCTTGAACTTGGCTAGTAACTTTGTATCCACCATATTTGCAGATTGGAGATTACTTGGATGTTGCTATTCTGTAGAGCTGTCTGCTGTGTTCAGTATGCAATATTCATGTTTTGCTCATGATCAGTTAGTCTAGCGGAAGGATTATCTCGTCGTTGCTTATTAATCTAGAGCATCTATTGCTTTTCATGGCTTCTTAGACGGGTTTTATTATATGATCATTGTAGGGAAAAGGTGAAGCTTTCTGGCATAATCTATGTTACCATCTGAAAACAAAGGTACATTATGTATGGTTCACTTAAGCTTGTGTTAGTCCTCTGGGCCAAGAAAACATCTTACTGTTTTATGGGAGGTGGATAAAATTTCAAGACGATAGTGGTTTTGAGCATTTGTAATTTGTCAGTCTTCTCTTTTTGTAACGTGAAGGAATATTATCTAATTTATGTAAGCTAATGTGAGGTTTGAACCTCAGTCAACGTCGCAGCTCATTGAGTATCCCAACACTAAGCTAGGGAGTAGGGGCATCACTCCTCGGATTAAATTGCGGTTGTGGCAATGGTTGTGGGTGTAGATTCAAGGTTGCAGAAGTTCAAAAAACTATTCGAGTTTACAACCGCAAATTGAAGCAGAAGTACTTTTGGAATGCTTGGTCGTTAGTTTTTCATAGCCTCGAGATTAGTTAAGGTGTGCACAAATTGAAACATTTGGTCATAAAATAAAATGAAAACTAGTAAAATGAATGGCAAAAGGAGTAAAACCTTGGGACAAATTGTACAATGTTGATATCTTGAGTTCAATTTTAGCTTCTTCCGCTCACTGGGTAACTTCAGGGAAATGGGGTGCGTGTTGTGCACTTGAGTGCTATTCATCTCTATGCCATCCGATTGTGTTTTAGATGACCCGGATGTGTTTTGATATTTTATCGATAAAAGTAAATCAAAATTAAATTAAAATTTCTGAATGCATTCGGGCCGTTTAAAACATGATCGGACAGTTGAGGGGTGCACAACACCCATCCGAAACAGAGTGCGTTCTGTGCACCCGGGTATCATGCACAGTGTTGTGCACCCCTCTGCGGGTCCTTCGTAACTTCAGTGGGTACCCAAATACTGTATTGAAGAATTCGTTTTCTTAAGAATTTACTCATACCTAGTGGGAGTTGTTACGAACAACTACGAATAATTCTTTTGTGCACTCATGCCTAGTGGAAGGTTTTTTTTTTTTTTTTTTGAACTGATGCCTAGTGGAAGTTGTTACTGCGAATATTTTTTGTGTGCAAATGTGAGACAACTGATGGAACCATGAATGCCAAAATCATAAATTGATAGATTCTGAAAAAACGAATGAAGATGATCATCAAGGCTTGCGTTAGAGGCTATGTTATTGAGACAAAATTCTGCGGTGCTTGTGGATCTTCGAACGTCTGTCTTTCGAGATACAATGATCGAATTTCTACTGAAATAGCACTAGAATCAATGGGTCTAGCGCACCAACGCAAGGTTTGTGTGCTCTCGCATAATTCATATGAATAATCAATAATCAAATGAATGAGGAAAATAAATCCAATAAATCCAAGAAGCTAACCCGCTAATCTAATATCAATTAAATGATAGAACATATATGTAGAAGTGAGGGTGACTATTCAACAAATATCAAGTTAAAAAAAGTTTATATAAAGCGACACTTTAGAAAAGAAAAAAAACAGTTGTTCTTTAGTGAACGTTTTTTCTTTTCTTTTGGTCTTAATTTTTTTATTTTTAGACTTCTCTCGACAAAACGTGTGATTAATTCAAAATATATATAACGCGAATCTAATAAAAATTCAAAAACGACAAACAAAACACGAAAATCAAAAAGACAAAAAAATTGTGGAAGAATGGAGCCTCAAATAACCAAAGATTCATCAAAACAATAATAAAAAGTCCATAAAAGTATATAATCTTTATTGAGATCAATGGAGTCAATTTTCTTTGAACAAACCAATATATATATTCTAAAACTATTCTTCCAACAGACAACTGGCTTAAATTTTTCAATATATTTTCCCCATATTTGTCACTTTTTTTTTAATCTCTTGAGACGGATAAGGGTTTCTTTTCAACTTAGGGAAGGTAAAAGATAAAAAAGTATATATATTAAAAAAAAATCTTCCCTTTTTTAGATTGAGAGAAAAAAAATTAAAACATAGCAAAACGAAGAATCTGCACATTAAATTTGCCTCCACATATTTCTCTAATAAAATTATTTATTATTTTTACTCTCTCTCCCAAACATGCCGTAAGTAAAATTAATCCTTTTATTTGTCGTTTTTCCCTTGTCTCTTTCTGTTTTATTTTTCTTTTCCAACAATCCAAAAAAATCAAGGCCGTCGGCCGAAAACGACGAGGGGCATAGCCGCATGGGAAATACGACGTCACATTTTGCAATTCTTCAACCATAGTATTTGACCCAACAAGGATTGTCTCCGCTTACCTGGGAAGTGAGAAATTGTGCGGAGCCGCGCTACAGGTTATAATGCGGCATTTGAGCCATCCCATAATCAATGATTCTGATTTTATTTCAGCATTGACATGATCTGATTTGTCTATTTTCGGGATCAAATTCGAATAATTGATTATTGAGATGAATGATTCGAATGTCGCACTACATGGTTATAGTACGGCTCCGCATTACAGGATCCCAAATTCTTCACCCCGGAGGTGTGAATTCAATTCTTGGGGATAAACTAACCAGTCGGGAGGTGATAAGGTGAAAGAGTCTGTGTAAAGTAGCCTTACACTTTACAGGCATGTCTTGTTGTTCCCTCCTAGTTTTTTTTTGAAAATGTCAAGATAGCAACAATTACATCAAAAGACAGGAATGAAAATTAAAATCACTAACAATTGAAACGAGCACGACATGGTAAGGCTTTCAAGAACCACGGGCTCCTAGACACACTTGCCAAAGTAGACCCAACACTGACGGAACGGGATGATCATTCCGATCAAAAGCTAGTAGAAGAGAATCCAAATGGGTACCCAGCTCAAATCATTACATAATACTGCGCATATGTAATAAAAAATGAACCAACAACCAAAAACAAATAAAAAACTAAAATTAGCTAATCCAGACTCGGAGACTGGTATAGCTGATTCACCTCACCAAGTTTCCCCACTAAGTTGGATCAAAAACACCGAGTTGGACCGAGTAGACAGATAGTCGCTTGGATCTAAGAACTTTATTGCAACGGAGGGGGCCAAAGCACCCGAGATTCAGCCCAAAGTTAGATCTTCCCCTCCAAAAAAAAACCAGAACCAGGCGGGGGAGGAGTTGAATGACGGTGAGTGGAGGTGGAAGTCGGTGATGGTGGATGGAGGTGGAGCTGCAACCCCATCGCCAAAAAACTGGCAGGAGGAGGAAAGGAGTAAAGTGGGGACGCGGAGAAACAAGGGAAAGGGGGGGGGGGGGGGGCGCAAAAGAAAGGATAAAATCCTTAAGTATTCTAATTTTTAGATCGAGAAATTTTCAAGGCAATAGCAGGCCCTAGTTAGGGTTTGCTAAGTTTATTGTCTCTTCCTAGTTGATTAATTGTTTTTCATGAGTGTTGGTTCCTATGACCGGTCTCTAGATGAATTAGTGTAATTCTTTTAACATGAGATATCTCAAGAGTTAATTAGACATCCTATACAAATAATATCATTATGATTCCATCATATGAGATTTGAATACTTATGATTCCATCCTGAAATTCAAATAAATCCTAAAACACCCTTTCTCTCTCCTAATTTTCCTAATATTTATCTCTCCTAATCTTCCTAATTTATCTCAATCTCTCTCTCTCTCTCCTATCTTTCAAATCTTCTTTTTTTTCTAATTTTTTTAATTCTCTCACTCCCAACTTCTTTCCTAAATCAGGAAAGCTACGCAAATAAATACAAAAAAACAACATGAATTTTTTTTACGACAATGAACACACATAACATGATAAATTAGTGAACCATATTAGAATACGTAAAAAACGTGATAAATTAATGGACCATCTTAGATTATGTAAAAAAACATGGTAAAAATAAATGAGTATTCTGTTGAAATATACAACGAATCATGGTTTATTAGTTTACCACTGTTATTGTATCAAATCAACAAAATCGTAAATCAATAAATCATATTCACCATACGCAATAACATCTTTTAAAGCATCTGTAACTATGATTTTTTGATTTACCACTTTTACTGTATCAAATCACTAAAATGGTAAACCAACAAATCATATTTACTGTACAAATAACTATCATTTAAAGGATGAACATGGTTTATTGAAAACTTATATCATGGTGAAACTAGTTACCATGAAATCGACCGAATGTTCAGTAGTACCTTCTATACATGCAATCATGATTTAGATCTAGAAAATCAAAACCATGGAAGAATAAGACTAACCAAATTTAGGAAACAATCCTTTTCGTTTCTTTTAATTTTTTTTATCACAAGAAACAATCAATTGAAATTTAAGAGGAAATCTAAAATCCAAATGAAATATGAAAAAAAAAAAAAAAACCACCGTTTAAGAAGACATTCTTCACTGCTGAGGATGGCTTTCTCCGACCGCCGTGTGCGAACTGTGATGTTGATGACGAGAAGAAACAGCAATGTGACTGCCAAATCGACGAGATTGCCATAGAGGGGCTTGACGACAACAAAATCGGTAGAGGAGGTCTGATCGATGGGTGGTGGCGGCAATCCACATACGCGGTGGGTGACTTGCGGTTGTTGGTGGATGAAGATTAGCGTAAGTGTTTGATCAGTGTCGTCTCAACCCAATCGATCTAGACATAGGGAGAGGAGAGAGCGTAGTTAAAATATACCGAGCGTGGTTGTGAGGATGAGAGAGAATGTAGTAATTAATTTAGAATAACCGGATATTTAGGAATTGACCGAATATTAAGGAAATATAACTACGGAAACCATAATTGTGGAAAGTGGAATCCATAACTGTGGATATATATCAGGAACTAATTCCCCGATTTCCGTAATTATCTCTCTCCTTTGGAAACCATAAATGTAGATCCTTTGGAAACCATAAATGTAGTTTAGTAAAACTAATTAAGGAAATGTAAGATTATAAGATAGACCATATATGTAAATAAGGGCATAATGGTCCGATTGTCCATTTTCAGGATGGAATCATAACTATTCAAATCTCATAGGAAGGAATTATAAGGATCTTTTTTGTACAGGATGCCTAATTAAAATTCTCTAAATTGAATTAACTTTAATCAAAATTAAAGTTTTTAGTAATTCGTAGCCGTAGATATATCTTGTGCATAGGACGAAAACAACACTATTAAAGAAATAGTAACATGACAGTAATAAAAGCATTTCATAAGGTGTTAGATTGGAATTCAATTCTCATCTGCATACTATCGGTTTTTGTATTGGGTCAATTCGATGAATCAGGGGTGTTCCACTAAAGGGTTTATTGGGTTTTTAGTTTTTTAGGTTTTTGGTTGTGGTTTAAATCCACAACTTGCTCCACTAAATTTTGATTTTTTGGTTTTTTGGTTTAGTCGTTTTGTCTTTATTCAAAAAAAAATTGCATTTATTAGTTTTGCGTCAATTTTTTGTGGTTTATTGGTTCCTCTCGACGAGACGAATCTAACAAGTATGAAATTA
>JAXBDA010007660.1:0-16956 GCA_036023075.1 Gaultheria prostrata
ACAATATTCACGCTCGGATTCCTTCGGTCTCTGTGGATTCGATCCGGTCTTACCGGTATTATGCTACCTCCGACGTAAGCCCTACGCTTTGGGCACGCTTATAAATAACAAAGTTGGAGGCAAAGCACAGGCCTTTTGTTTAATCTAAATAAGGCTTTTTTAACCATTTAAGTGACAACTGGTGGCTAGCTCATGCGGTAGAGCTTTTGGATGCCCCACACTGCATCCCGGGATCGAGTCTCATTCCCCCTCTGCCCATGTAATAGATGAGGAATGACGAATGACCAAAAAAAAAAAAAACCATTTAAGTAGCTTTCAAAAGAGAACTTTAATTAGGCATCATGTACCAAAATTATCCTTATGATTTCATCCTATGAGAATTGAATAGTTATGATTTCATCCTGTAAATGAATAATCGGACCATTGTGCCCTTATTAATTAATTCATCATCAAGTATTGATATATACAATATTTATCTCCTTTTCTAAATAGCCAAACAGTTTTGAAATTTCCTTATTAAGCTCCTAATTAAGGGGGATTCGTTATACCTAATTACTCACCTCTTTTAACAACACTCTCTATCCTCTCTATATCTCTCAGTATCATTTAGGAAAGGAAAACAAGTCACACCCAACCGTAGTCCACCATAGCCGCCATAGCACGCCGGTGTCCAAGGTTTGTTTCTAACGCACAAATCGAAAATGGAGTTTTGAAGGCTGCCGATCAAACAGATGATGCTCGCCGCAGAAGGGAGTCGCGTATTATTGAAGTCGATTAGGCTACATCTTTGCAGTGGTGATCCAGGTCCAACGGGTTTTGCTTGGCTATGAAGAGCCGCCATCGCCTGATGGGTTTTGTTTGGCGATAAGAGCCAATGATTTTTTTATTTGATCGGAAAAATCTTAACTGTATTTATTGTTTGCTTTTCGAAAGAATTGTAGGTTTGTTGTTTGCTTGGGTTCCAAATCTATTATTGTGTTTCGGGTTCTGTTTGGCCACGAAGTTGGAGGATTTTCTCTCTCTCTCTCTCTCTCTCTCTCTCTCTCTCTCTCTCTCAGTAAAAATGAACCAAATCTGTTATTTGGGATTGGGTTATGTCAATGAACCATATTCACATGTGCTTTAAAAGATGGTTATGTCATATAGTGAATATGGATTACTAATTTATCATTTTTGCGATTTGATATAGTAAAAGTAGTAAATCAATAAACTATGTTCATACAGTGAACATGGTTGATTGGTTTACCATATCGAGTGATTTGATACGATAAACATGGTTTGTTGATTTATCATGTTTTCTGTACTTATCATTTTTAAGTTATCATGTTTTCTAGATAATTTAAGATGGTTCATTAATTTATCATGTTTTCTGTATTTATAGTTTTTAAGTTATCTTGTTTTTTTACATAGTCTAAGATGGTTCACTAATTTATCATTTTGTTTTACAAAGACTAAGATGGTTAATTAATTTATCATATATATAGGTAGTTCGTATAGTGCAAATTGTTTTTAAATTATCATAGTTTTTATATAGTTTAAGGTGGTTCATCAATTTATCATTTTTCGTGTTTGTCGTCATAAGTAATTTTTAATGCTCTTTTTTTGTATTTATTTCCGTATTTTTCCTGATTTGGGAGAGAAGTTAGGAGTGAGAAAATTAAAAAATTAGGAAAAAGGAAGATTTGTAAGATAAGATAGAGAGATTGAGTTAACTTAGGAAAGATTAGGAGAAAGAAATGTTAGGAAATTAGGAGAGAGAAATATTAGGAAAATCAGGAGACAAATATTAGAAAAATTAGGAGAGAGAAACGGTGTTTTGGGATTGATTTGAATTTCAGGATAGAATCATAACTATTCAAATCTCATAGGATGAAATCATAATGATATTATTTGTATAGGATATCTAATTAACTCTCCCTTTCAAAGTTCAAAATTTTCAATATATAAATATATGTGAAAACTTAGGCAGTAGTGAAAACTACAACGGGTGCATTAGGGTGATAAAAACCCTAAGGGGAGGGAGGGGAAGGAAGATGGTCAAACGAAGGGCCTTCACGAAGGGCTGAGGAATTGCACATATGCGAAGGGCCTTCGCTGTAAGGTTTGATGATCAAACCCATCTTCAGGTTTCGGATGCATCCGATCCGTTCAAAGAATTCAAAAATGTCAGAAAGAGGGCACCCAAGTGTGGAAGTCTGATGACATAAACAGAAGAATTGATTCTTCTAAAGTCCATTGAAGAACGAGAAGAGAGTGACGAAGAAGAAGTTCTTGAGAGAGAGAGAGAGAGAGAGTGATAGATTGACGAAGAGAGTAAATAAGTGTTAAAATTAATGTCTTGTCGTAACTTTTGTGTTTGGGCTAAATAATTACTCTATATGTGTAAGTGGGCCATAATGTAAGTGTGTAATTGGGCCTTTTTACTTATTTTAGCGTGTTATATAGTTAGGCCCTTTAATGGAATGTTCTTATCCTTCAATCACGTAGCTTGGAAAACCTTTGGGTGCATCATTATTTCTATTGTTTCTGGGCGTGGATCATAGCTCAGGAAGCGTAAGTGGACTTTTGGCAGGAAGTAAGCTAAACCCTTGCATTTCTCGCCGTCCTTGGTTTTCAATTCTTGGGTTGTTTTCTCCGTGAAGGACATGGTTCATCTCAGAGTAATCCCTGTTAATGATGAACTAACTACACGTATACAATCTTTCGTGTGAAAGTTCCTTTTTCCCTTTTAAGATTGGCTGTGGGATGGTGAAAAAAGGTAGATGGTGCTTTAATTTGTTGTTGACAATTATAAGTCTAAAGAACCACAAAATTGATGATCCTTTGTTATTTAAGTAGCATATAGAAATGTAGCCCATCAAATAATTTGGTTTGGCACAATTTTCTTACTTCCTCTCTCTTCTAGGTTCATTTATTCTGTACATTTACATCTCTCCCTCATGGGAATGGTAAACAGAGTGTTTGACCCGTCTTACCTATAATCTTTCTTTCTTTTCTTGTGAATAAGGGAATTAAAATATCAAAATTAATCGATGTCTTTTTGTATGACCGAGATATATGGTTTGATGGTGCCACATTTCTTATGGAGAGTTTAGTTTAACGTGTCTTTAGAAAAACTTGGCGACCTTCTTTGGCTGCACAAAATTTTAATGCTGAAAACTCTGCATTTCTTGCTTTATCAAATGCTAATTAATTATGTCCTGCAGAAAATTTTGGGGATTGGCCCAATGAAATTCAGCTTCTCTAGTCAGGCCACCAGGGGAGCATCCAAATTTGCAATAATGCTTGACAGACTCAAATTATTGCAAATTTGGATGGGCGGGTTTGGGTGGGTTTGGGTGGGTTGATATGGGTTATGGGTTAAAATGGGTGGGTTGACTATGGGTCCAAAGTAGATGGGTTGAATATGGGTTGGGCGAATATGGGCCTAGTCATACCCAACCCAACCCGACCCAACCCGTTTTTTTGTTTTGCTTTCTTTTTTGGCAAAAATAATTCAAATGGATTTTGTCCTTTCATTTGTGAAAAAATGAATTAAAAAAAAAATGGACATACAACTTTATAATTTCCTGTAGTAAAAACGAAAAAATAGTCAAATTATACATGGGAGAGTTGAAATCATTCCCGTTATTTCATTTTGTTGCATATTAATTTCAATGTTTTCTCTTTTTGTCTTCCTTATTTTAGACAAGAAGCAAATAATTTTTTCTAACTAGTATTCTGATGCAAATATCGATCAGATGTGGCTTCATGCAACTTGAGACACTTCTGGCAGAGAAAGCTTGATTGACTCAAAAAAACACATTCTTTGTACGGGAGAACCGAATTGGCTCAAAAAATAATTCAAATGGATTTTGTCCTTATCCGAATCCGAATTTCTATTGGATCGGATTCGAATATTACCGAATTGGATTCGGATATAATCCGATCCGAATTTTTTAAATGAAAAAAAGCAACACATAAACAACTACGTGTTACTGGATCATTGATATTGGTCTCTCTCTCCTCCCTACGATACAAGCTGAAAAACTGAACAAATTGCACTTAGTTTTGATAAAAAAATCGTGAACGATATTGAGTTCTAAATATTGAAAGGAAATCGAACCTGAATGTAGTGTTCTACTTCAGGATTCTTTGTCTGTGCCTCTTTTGCATATTCACAGTACCGCTCTATAATCTTGAGCATGCTAAAACAATTTCAGAAAAATGACGAGTCGTGATTGGTTAATATCACCAATACCAAACAAATTAAAGTCAAGGATGGTATGGTCCCCTCTCTCTCTCTGCCTCTCTTCTTTTAGTTGGAACCCATTTCAACCCATTACCCACCCATCTAAAACCATATATCAATGGGTTTAAATGGGTGACCCAATTACAACCCATATTTAAATATGGGTGAATTTGGGCGGGTTATAAATGAACGGGTTTGGGTGGGTCCATATATATGGATTGAGATTGTCACCTCTCAATAAAAGAAATTGTGTGATAACGTTTGTTGGGAATATGGCCTGCAAGGCATTCACGAGGGTGTTAAATCGTGGTAATCATGATGGACCTGGCCGATCAAAAAAAATCATGATTGACGTGATGAACATGGAAGTATTACTCCTGTTTTTGTTTGATTTCCATTTTTTTTTTTTTTGATCGGCAGTGTTTGATTTCCTTTTAGCAACATACACATTTGAGATTGATTGGAATGCCACTTATTATGCTGACCGAACTCATCCCTTAGTAAATTACATTGAGGCTCCATTTGTTTGGACGTAAAATATTTTTCATGTAAAATCAATTTGCCAAAAATACAATTTTCGTTTTCATTTTCCTGTGTTCGGTTAGTTGTTGAGGAAAAAATTTCAAACACAAAATTCCCAGTAGTACAACAGTAGCAATCAAAATTCCTAGTACAGTTTTCGTTTTCCTGTGTTTCTGGTGTTCGTGTGAAGTGTGTGTGTGTGTGTGTGTGTGTGTGAGAGAGTGAGTGAGTGAGTTGGGCCTTTTAAGGAAAGAAACGGAGTTTTGGCCTGGGAATGAACGAGAGATCTGGGTTGAGCGAGAATGGAAAGGGCTGGCAACCTTGGGAAAACAACTTACGGATGATTTTTCAAAAAGTTATTTTCCCTCCCAATGCAGGAAAAGATTTTACATGTAAACATTTTCCCCGTCATTTTTACAACTAAACACATGAAAACAGATAAAATATTATACGGAAAAATAGTTTATGCTCAAACAAACGGAGCCTGAAAGTGGTACTCTTCATCACTTCCCTTCATATATGCAGTTTTATGTCAGTTAGAATGCTAGTATATATAAGATCCAACTCAACTTTTGGTAGTTGATTTTGAAAGTGGAATTTCTCCTGTTTTTCCTGCATATTAGTATTTGTTTATTTCAAAATCGATGCAACATGAGCAAGACAAATTAATAAAAAGGAAGACTAGGCATGACAAATTAATCAAAGCCATATTTCATCGCCTCACTTAAACATCATAAGTAGAGCTGTAGAGTTATCAAATAGGTTCTTCCAAGATGACAAGAGGATAAGGATAAGAAACCTAACCTAGATTATAAGATCAGGTAGCTTCTAAAATAAGTGAAATTCCGGATCATATAGGACTATGACACATATGGTTGCACGTGATAAGCCTTCAATAATGTAAATAATGGGACTTATCTCTCTCATTTTTGATAACCTGATATTCGGGCCAGCTTGCGTGCACCTCGACTAATTCTGGGGCCCTAGAGATAACGACGGGGCATAACCCCTAGTGGCCCCAAGAGATTGCCGGCAAGGGGAATCGAACCTGAGACCTAAGGTGGCCGAGTAAACCCCAAGTCCCAATCCAAAACCACTTTGTCAACCCCTCGGGTTAATTTGCCTCGCCTTTAGTCACTACAACCTCTCCATTTCCGTTGGCATCATTCAATGTGGTGTCTCCTTTTGTACTTTCCCTGGCTAATTCAACATCCCCTTCTCCATTGCTTTCAGTTACCTCTTCTAGTGGCTTATACCTATAAAACCATGCACAGATTACATAATAGACAAGATTCAACATTTGTATACCACTCACAAGCCAATAGTAGTTTTCCAATCTTCCCCTGTTGAGATTCCTATCAGGCAACCAATTCCCTTCTTTCCCAGTATACTTGTGAATCAATGACACCATCAGGGTACCAATGTAATTCCCAACCGATATCGCTGTCCAATACAGCGCAGCGGCCGTGCTCCTCATGCTCTCGGGCGATTGATCATACAGAAACTCTAAGTGGCCAACGGACATGAAAACCTCTGCTACTCCGTGGAGGCAAAACTGAGGGAGTAACCAAAAAACGCTTATGGGTATGACGGCAGTAGGCTTGTCGAGGAGACCATGATGTGCAGCCACTTGTTTCCTCTTGATTTCAACAAGGGCTGAGACTATAGTGGCAAGAATGTTGACTGCGAAGCCTATCCCCATCCTCTGTAAACAAGTGACTCCTGCAGGATTTTTTGTGAAACGACGAGCAAAGGGAACGAAGAGGCGCTCATAAAGGACGAGTCCTATTAGGAGAGTAAGGATGCTGAAGATTGAGAGGGAAGCCGGGGGAATTTGGAAGGACGGGGAGAGGTGACGGTCCATTGACCGAGCTTGTACTATGACGAAGCTGTGCTGATGGGAATATGATGTAACAAGGAGTATTCCGGCTGCCCAGATGGGCAGCATCCGGATTATGCACTTCAGTTCCTCAACGCGGTGGACCGTGGCTAGTCTCCAGAGGTTTGGTGAGGTTGAATCTTTGCCATCTTCTTCGGTCACAATAGCAGCTCGATCAAACCACCTTCAAAAATCGGAACAAGAAGAGTTTCAGATAAAATCCAACATCCAAGAATGAAAGGTGGCTTTCTGTTTTTGACAACAAAACAGGAGGCAACAAAAAGAAAATATGTTAGGCAACAAGTAAACATTGTCTTATATAGGAGAAGCAATTTCAATAAGTGTCTTACTTGTATTGCTCTGAATGTAGAAGCCTTCCATTGGAAGAAATACCAGCATCAAGCTCTCTATTTTCATACAACATTGCTGGATCTTCTGGAGCAATTGCTTTCCTCTTCTTCACAGCAGCAACAATCACCTGAGCCAATCTAACTAAAGGACTCCCGCTTGGTTTAACTCTTCTATAAAGAGAAGAGCCCAAAACAAATGCTACTATAGAAATAGCCATGGCAATGGTTGGGATCCCGAGACCAAGCCCCCACCCGACGTTGTCTTGGATGTAAACAACAACCGTTAGAGCAGTTAGCGAGGCCATTCCCATGGAAAAATAGTACCAGTTGAAGAAGTTCCACTTTCTAGACTCGACCTTCGATTTGGACATGTCAAATTGGTCGGCTGCGAATGTGACCACGCACGGCCTGATTCCGCCCGAGCCCAGGGACGAGAGGAGGAGAGAGAGGTAGAGGATCCATAGCTGTAGGGATGAGGCTTCCTTGCAATTTTCTTGAGTTGGGCACGGTGGGGGGCGGAGTTGTCTTAGTGTTGCTGATATGGTGATGCTCACCAGTCCCTGTGAAAAATAAATAAAATATATTGTTCTCTGTAATTTCTAACATTAAAGGGGAAATATAAATTTTATATTAACATTATTTGATTTACAGTATTTTATATCAATTTTCATAGCAATGTCGATATCAAAAGTACATTGGATGATAGTTACAAGAAATCTATCGTCTTAAATGTCACTTATTCCTCTTAACCGTGGATAGGGTCAAGTGGTTGATTTTAGCAAATGAAAATGGGTTAATTTCAGCAAATGATTTCCTGATTTACTAAAATCAACTCACTTGATTTTAAAGAATTTCCATTTTAGCAAATGGGAAAACAAGGCTTGAAGACATCCACAATAACAAATGGTGGATGGTTAAAAGTATGGCTTTTTTTTTTTTATTTATAGTTTAACTTGACCGGATGCACAATATGTGGCATTAAAAAGATTGATGATTATTTCTACTTAGGTATGATGACAGGTAGTGAGCTCTTGCTCCCAGACTAGTATAACAAAAAAGATGAGGAAGCTTTTGATATTCTATTTACGATTTTGTTCGAATTTAAGTAATTAGAGGAAAAAATTATGTTGTGTTTTGTTTCTTCAATGAAGAATATGTCGATAAACCGAACAGATCTCTCAACCGTAGAATCTTCTCCTGCAAAGACAAATCGATTAACTACTGTGACAACCCTAACCTGAGTACTCTTTTCCCATTTTTTGGCTGAAATCAAAGCATGTGTAGAATCCAAGGCACAAGGCAAGTGGGACAGAGATGGAAAGGGAATCTAAAACCCTGTGCTCCATCTCTCCTTCCCCTCCACCATCTTATCTCCTTTCTCGGCTTTAGTATTTGATAAAACTTACAAGAGTGGTATTGGTCCTATCTACCGAATTTACAGAAAGCTATAAAAGGAAATCAATGGCAAAAATATCACTGAAACACTGGAATTGGAATGGAATACTGACAATTATCATATTGAACTAATTTTTCGAAACCACTGGAACACTTATTTTTAAATTATTGAATGGCTCGGATCATTCAGACGACTTTTTTCCTGGACCTAACTTGGGGGCCACCCCGCCTTGCTCTAAGGTTCCGCCTTTGGTGTGGGACATTCAAACTTTGTTGTGGACTCCAAACCAATATGTAGGGGAAAAGAAGCCTGACTTGGGGAAAAGAAGGCACTAACGCATAGGGATTGCGGATAGATCCATACAGCTAGCATGTTATATACTCCCTCCGTCCCAATTTGTTTGTCAATTATTCCATTTTTTGTTATGCCTTAAATTGCTTATATCTTTCAATGTATAATATTTTTCACCGTTTTAAAAACTTTGTATAATAGAATAAATTGTAAACTATCAAACAAGATCTATATTGCATATATTTGGAGATCAATATTAAAAGATATAAGCGATTGAAAACTGACACGATTATCAAAAATTGACAAACAAAATGGGACGGAGGGAGTAGCAATTTTTTTAACACCCATACGGCATGTTAGTGCCTTCTTTGAAATCAATTGGCCCATACTTAACCTGATAAACAATAACATGGCTTGTCTGCAGTCAGCCACTGGCTGAGAGTCAATTTTTCTTGCAAACCTTTCACGGTTGAAACCGATAGCATCAATCATATCAGAAATTTAGTTGAGTATCAATCGAGATTATTTTCAGAATCTATTTATCTCAAGATAATAATTTGGTCCATAGAGCTGGCTTCGAGCTAACGCAAAATAAGCGGCTGTCTCTGGCCTACCAAAAAGGTGCAAAAATTAAGTCACCCATCTATTTTTTGTATCCAAGACGTACATAAGCTCAAAATAAAATTTAGTACGGAGATAAAACCCAAAGAAAAAACACGGGTTTATTCTTCGAATTTCGCCTTAGGCTCCAGAAATGTGAGGTCTAGATTTGTCGGTCAAGTGTGTCAACATGATTCTTCCGAAGCCATAAGGGATTCGGAATCCTATTTATCGATACTCGATTTACATGATTTTTTGCATAACTAATGCACAACTGTGCAAGCCATTTCTTGTGGTCAAAATAGTCCATGTCTTGCGGTATTAAAAACAGTCATATATATATATATATAGAGAGAGAGAGAGAGAGAGAGTGGGAGGGAGAGAGAGAGAGAGACCAGTTCATAAATGATGGAACCGCCGATGATGGTCCAAAATCGTCCAGCAAAGGAGTCGGCAATGAGAGCACCGATTAACGGCGTGAAACTGGAAGTGCCTCCAAAGTTGGTAAGGGTGTTGGAAGCCTTAACCAGGGGCATGTTCAGCTCGTTTGTCAGGTATGTTATCATGTTTGCATGTGAGCCAGTGGACGCAAATCTGTCGCATATTTCATTGGCTGTCAATATCACACATCAAAAGATTCATTAACTGTCAAAGATCGATAAATGGCAAATCAAGGAAGCTTTGGATTATTGCATCATAGCTATAAAATCGTAATGAACTAGTATCATTATGGAACGATAGGGAGTGCTAGTATTTCTTGTAACTACTTAAGTGCTTAGCATCTAAGAAAATCTTATTATTAATAGAAGCATAATTCAAGAGCTAGCTCAAGATGGATTTTTTCCGGTGGCGGCTCTAGAGATTTTTAACAGGGTATTTAAGAATTACCTCAAGTGTACTAGCTCTATCAAGTTACATTGAATTTCGTGCGGTGATTTTTTGGGCTATGCGTTCAAGGATTTGTGTTCTAGATGCATGTTCAATTATTTTTGGGCTTGGTGTTCAAAAATAAGCTAACCACAAAATAGTACGCGTATTGTAATTTATTATGTTTTGTTGGGGTGTTCAAGAGACCACCTGGGTCTTGTGCATGTGGAGTAGCCCCTCATTTTTTCAAGAATTTGACATTTTCTAGCATTTTATAGTTGTTTTCGGCTAAATACCAAACACATGCAGAAGTTGTGACAAACACACATCCGCGAATATTGTTTCATTTGTGTAAAAAGTTCGATAAATGACTTGTTGATTTGAACACGAAAAGCGCAAAACTCACCGAGGATGAATGGCATTGTTTTGATCCCTCCAACATCCTTCCTCTTCTTCTTCTTCTTGGAAGTGTTCTCAATCTCATAATTCTCTCCCTCACCATTTTCAGCCATCTTCTCCTCTGGCTCCATCTTCTTATCCATGTCACAGTTAAATGGGAGGTTCTCCATTGTACACTGTATTTATGGGCAACCAACAAGTGATACATGAGAGATAATGATCAAAGAAAGTGGGGTCCAAGAATTGACCACATTGGGGAGTGGTGATGTGTTGTCTTATGTCATCTTGTATGTGATTGAGGTTGTCTTCACGGAAATCATGCTCATTTTTATTATTGGAATGAAGGTATTATTACTATAGAACAAAATAAGATATTATTCCTAGCAAATATGTAGTTGTGTTATTTTGCAGGTGAAAGGTTAACAATTTTTTTGTGTTGGATAGTTTGTGAGTGAGGGATGCCCACGTAATGAATATCGTGATAAATCATTAATAGAGGGCACCAAGAAAGCAATGTCACGAGCCAAATATCGTAAGAGCTAGTACTCAGTAATTAGTTCATACGAAACATATCCACTGTTTTCACTTTTCACGGTGTAGATTTTAAATACCTGATAAATATTCCATCTATCCGATTTTGTTTGTATTTTCTTTAAGTCGTGATATTTTTGATATTTTGAAACCCAAAAGAATTTTCCCACTGAAAATTAAATCAAATACCAAAGTACCCTCATCTTCAAATTAAAAACAATTCAAACCGAGTTTTCTCTATACTTACTCCACCATCAACCCTTAACCCTCCCCCACCCACCCGCACTTCCTATAAACTTATTCTAATACTACTTGTTTTTTTTTTAGAAAACAAGAATCAGTATTGGTGGTTGTCCCAAATTAAGCACTGTGGTTTTGGTGGGTGTATCAGTTCAATTGAGTTGCGATCTTGGTATGAAATTAGTGGTTTTGTGGTTTATTTTATCCTTTGTCAATAAGAACCGGGTTCAAGGACATTTGAAACCATAAAAGAATAGTTATGTTGAAGTTCCTAGGATGAGAGGGTCTTTTTTGAAACCATTTCGTCTGCTTTGTTGATTCCATGGTTTTATTAATTTAAGCCCCTGCCATTAATATTATGCTGGAAAACTTGGTAGCAATTTCTATGATCGAGACAGATCAATTTTTATCTCATAATAAACATCAACTACAACAAAATTCATATCAATCATCAGATATTAGAAATATATTTTCGAAACACATCCATCTCGTGAAAAATGAATTTCTAATCCAGTGTTGGATATATAGTTTATTCTCAAAGAAACATTTGTTTTCAAATCAAATGAAACGATATCCAATCAATGTGGTTTCTAACTTGGTTAATACACTCAATGAGGTCTAAAAAGGTAACGTTCTCGATTATCAAAGCACTCCATGCAAAGCATCGGAATAGGCAAACAAGACATTCCAGTTCCAACAAGGGCAAAAAATATGAAGGAAAAGATACATAGATTAGATGTCATGGTAAAGGAATGTATTACTTACGTTTTTAAGTATATAATCTTCAACTAGTACATTCTAAACAAAGCCGAAAGGTTCTAATCTAAGTCTTTCATTTCACACAAGAAATTGGGGCACACGTGATGTGTGTGCAAATGAAAACCAAAACATCCAGAAAGGGAGAACGAATGGAGAAAATCAAAATTCAATTCAATAATTATTCTACTTCTATATCGAAATGAGTAATCATATTTTAATCACTTTTTCACAGAGAAATAAAAGAGAAAACGAAACTCACTTTTTTCATGGTTGAGCATCTAGTGTGTCTTTGATTTTATCATCTTTGATGTTATGCACAAACCAAAGCTCCATCCGGTTAAAAAGACAGGATAAAGAAATTCACTTTTTTCAAACCTTTTGCTATTCGGTTGCCAATCAAGTGATTCAGTACAGTCACCTAGTTCCCTCCGGGGATGGAGCTTGGAATGTCATTAAGCACGGACGAATTTTTTTTCTAAAAGACTCTGCAAAGGCGAGCCTCTACAATTCATAGGAAATTTTTGTTTTTCTACCACTTTCATCACTCACAATTCACATTACCCGCAAGCTTCGTGTTCATATAGGATTAAAAAGACGGGACAAAGAAATTCACCGTTTGATTTTTGGGACAAAAAATTCTTAGAATTGTAAGTATTGATTTGGTTAATGATTCGCAGTAAAAGGACACCACACTGGTCGCGAACACACCGACAATCTATGTTGATAGACTTGAGGAGTAGGACCATGGGATGATAATGTAAGGAATCGAGTGAATTTAGGTGACGCACCAGCTTACGAAAACTCGATTTGGAATGAAAAAGACTGGTCGTTTTGCTGAGTAGAAAGAATCACTGTGTCATGAACTGCCAAATGATATTGAGACAAAAAGGCCAATTTCTTTCTTCCTACAGGATTCTAATTTTTAGGTGCCCAAAGTCCACACATAGCTCCTTAAAGTTTGTTGTTGGGTTATTTACTGAGACACCCCCTTGTAAGTTCACGTTTTTCACCGGACATCCCATACAAGAATTTTACCTACAACGAACCCCCTTCAACTTCCAAAATTTTACCCTAAGACCCGTTCCGTTAGCTTTCCGTCTCGAAACTCAAAGTTCAGGGTCATCTTTTGATTATCCAAACCATTCAAGTTGTTTAAAACATGTTTTTAAGGGTACTCGCCAAAAATTAGCTAAAAATATGACCGGGAAGTGCTTGATCGAAAGAGCTTTTCATAAATACATATTTGTTTGGATCAAGCACTTACCGGTCATATTTTGAGCCGGTTTCTAGCAAGTACCCTTAAAAATATGTTTTAAACAACTTGAATGGTTTGAATCATCTAAACATGACCCCATGCCTTGAGTTTCGAGATGGAAAGCTAGTGGAAGGGGTCTTGGGGTAAAATTTTCGAAGTTAAGAGAGGGTTCCTGGTAGGTAAAATTCTTGTAGGGGGTGTCCGGTGAAAAATGTAAACTTACAGGGGTATCGCAGTAAATAACCCTAACTACCCTTTGTTGTTTCCTTTGGATTTCCAATGCAGGGTACGCGACAACTGGGGTCCAAACCAAAATGGGGGCGAAATATCATAGCACAATCAATGGATTGTTTTTGTCATTTGGGAAATTCAACAGTGGTTTTTTTTTTTCCTTTCAGTTAAAATAGTAATAAATTCATTGATAGGAAATACATGAGATAATCAAAGTAGCATCTGTCCTTAATTAAATGGCTAAAAAGCCAAAGGAAAATAGTCTTGGGGTATAGGTGCCCGACAACTACTACTTCTCCTAGCCAAAAGAATGAGCCAGTGCATTTGCACTCTAAGTAGGAACAAAAGAAAATTTACTCAGATTATAAATCAAAACACCCAAGGGCGTGGAGGCACCTTTAGGCAAGTGTGGTCACCTAACTTACACATTTTATTCAATAATTTAATTAATATTTTACCACATTTTATGAGTTTGATCTCACAATTTTAACGAAATTGCCCCAAGTATAAAGCATATCCACTAAAATTATGAATTGCACTCTTTGTAATACTAGAATTTTCAACCATCTGTTAATTATTGTGGATATAACACTATAGGGAGGTCAGCGCGTAGACTAATTTGACTAAAGTCAAACGTTGACCAACCAATACAATCCTGCCACGTGGGAAAGTAAGTCCATAATTGGCACGTCCAATTAAGCACAAAGTCAACATTTGAAGAAGTCAACACCGCGAATGAATATCCCCGCGGAAGAATAAGACTAAGATACGCACTCCCAAATATAGGGTAACCTTGTCAAAGGGGTTTGATATTATGAGGAATTCACCTATCGCGACCCCAAACAAAGGGGAATCAACGCAGTAGGAAGTTACAACTATGTGAAACTCAAACTCGTGACTATTCTGACCATAAGACGGGGTTAGAGGGGTCCTTTAAGATTGGACTAAGGTATTGGCGTGACCCAAAGGGTGGCGACCATGCCTATAAATAACGGGAATAGGGGAGATATTAGTGGCTTGGTGGCTTACGAAGAAAAGGGATCACCGCGATGGAATGACGCGCACCGACCATGTCACGAGTCATCCTCGCGACCGGTGACATCACCCACATGGTCCCAAAATTTTGGTCCATTTTTCTATTTCTTGATGTCCTCAAATTGTTGTCCATTTTGACTACCCATTTCCTTAATTGCCCCTATCTTTTATTCAAATTCAAGCACCAAATTTGTGGGAAAAAATACATTAAACTCTAAAAAGTAATCTTTGCATTTCACAAACAAATGAGGGTAATTTTGGTAATTCATGTCTTTTGAAGAATAGAACTAATTGTCTCCTTAAAAAATTAGAGTCCAAAGTAGGACAAAAATTTTGAAACGGAGGGATTACCAAGAAAACTATGAAGAGAAATAAACCCAAGTGACCATCATCAGTTGCGTTTTGCCCTCCTTTGGGCTAATGGCCAACTCTGTAGCTGTTCCATCTCTTCTCCACCGTCCCAAACCCATAACAAATCTAACTTTAATACCTTGTGTTCCAACGTATATTTATTTTTTTATAGATGGGTCTTCCTGATTTAAAAAGGGTAAATTTCACTGACCTCCTCTGAGGTTTCTGACAAATACAAGAACCTCCCCTGAGGTTTCTGAAATATCACTGACCTCCCTTACTTTTGAAACTATTATCAAGATTCCCCCATCTGTTAACTTTCCATCCAAAAACCGTTAGTTTAACTATGAAATGACGAAAATGCCCTTTCCTTTTGCCACTTACCATCTTTATTACCCTTCCCCATTTGAATTGTATATATGCATATACGATATATGTATTTAATTTTATATTAATTTTAAAGAGTCAAATTTTGGATGACTTTTCTTTATGAAAAAATTTAGGCTCAAATACTGTTTTGGTCCTTGACAAATGACACGGATTTCAAAATCGTCCTTTTAAGAATTCTGGTTTCAATTTCATCCTTGTAAAACTTTGACGATTTCAATGTTATCCTTCCGTCCAATGGGAAACGGAAAAGACTTGTGTGGACTAACGGAAGCCCAGTCATCCTTCTCTCTCTCTCTCTCTCCCCCTCTTAGGCTTTGTTTGGTAGTTAGGAAAAGAAAGGAAAAAAAAAAGAAAGGAAACAAAAAAGAAAAATTGAGGAAAGTTAGGAGGAAAATTTTACTAGTTCATATAGTTTAGTTTAGTTATTTTTCTTCTCTTTTTCCTCTCAAACCAAACAAAAAGAGAGAAAATAATTTCCTTTCATTTCTTAAATTTTCCTTATACCAAACAGAGCCTTAATTTCCAAACCAATTAACCAAACACTTAGTTAAAAATATAAAAATAGTAAAAAAAGAAAATGCTCCCAAATTGGGGAACTCTCTCTCCCTTCACCAGTTTTAACAATTGGGAAACCCTTCCTCCCATTCACCTCTCCTCTATCCGGCCGCCACTCCTCCCACCACTGACCTCTCGATCTCTTGCTCTGATCTCGCATGCAATCGCGCCTGAATACCCACAGATACTTGGGTCGTGGTGTGATGATGCAGCTAGGGTCTTGATCGCCGACCTCACTTTCTGATCTCGCATGCAATCGCGCCGACCTCACTCTCTTGCTGGACGAATCGTTTGTTTTCTTGGTGGTGTTGTATGTGTTCGTGTGTTCATGTGTGATTGTGTTGTTTGTCTGATTGTGTTGTTGTGATTGTGTTTTTTTTTTTTTTCTGGATTCCGATCTGTGAGGTCGCTCTCTCGCCGGTGGTGGTGGTCGGTGAAGGTGGAGAGGGAGGCAATCATGGTTGCGATCGTCGCCGGTGGGTGGTGGAGTGGTGGTTGCCCCATCTTCTCTCTCTCTCACGACTGAAGAAGAAGAAGAGGAAATCTGAACTTTTTTCATCACCTTTCTTTTTTCTTTTTTTTTTGGGTGTGGATACCAAAACGACGTCATTTTAATTGGCACTTGGAGAAAAAGGTACATGTCACAGCTGACTGGGATTCCGTTAGTCCATGTAAGCTTTTTCCGTCATCCATTGGACGGAAAGGATAACATTGAAATCGTCAAAGTGTTACAAGGATGAAATTGAAACCAGAATTCTTAAAAGGACGATTTTGAAATCGGTGCCATTCGTCAAGGACCAAAACAGTATTTGAGCCAAAAATTTATGTTTGTTTGTCTTATTGAATGTCTTTTCATCTTTCGATCAATTTTTTATTTTTTTATTCATCTTGACTTGAGGATTTGAAAAAGTAAATACTTGTGTGTGTGTGTGTGTGTGTATTCTTATATACTCCCTCCGTCCCTTTTATAGTGTAGACATTTTCATTTTGGGATGTCCCTTAATAAGTGTGTGTTTTGAAAAGTTAGTGGGTACATTTCCTATTTTGCCCTTAAAAGTAGATTCCTTTTTGAAA
>JAXBDA010007661.1:0-16947 GCA_036023075.1 Gaultheria prostrata
ATGCCTTGCGTGAGGAACAAAAAAGTTTTTCTAGACCAATCTTACATTTTGTGGAAAGCAATATGCGTGGCTGAACTCATTAGAGTGTCTGGAAAGATATTCTAGAAGCTTTGGGACATCTTGTCTGCGAAAAATATCCCATTGAGCCCCGCAAGAATCAGCACCTTCTTGTTCCCCACAAAAGAGAGAGCTCTTGCTACCATCTTGGAAGAAGTTCTGATCATCTGAATCATCGGAGCTCTGGGTGATTCCAGAGCAAAGTATTGAGGCCTCAGATTCAGATTCAGATTCAGAATCACCTCCTTCAGCATAAGATGTATTTGTGTTATGTGCTCCATTAGGTAAGCATAACCCTTCTTCCACAATATCCTGCAAACTGGATTCCTCAGTGTTTCCACTAAGCGCTGATGATTTTTCTTCCCCTCCCGTTTTCTCTCTTGTATTACTCTTAGTTTTGTTGTCTTGATCACGGCAATGCTTCATCAACTTTTTTATTTTAGTCAGCTGTTCTGACGAAATTGGGACATCTGTTGTATGTACCAGAATGTTAACCTGCGGTAACAAAACACAAGAAGGGAAACATCAGCCAATTCTTCCAATAATCTTTACCTAAATGTCACATTTTGCCATATTTGCAACATTTCTGAATAATACATATGTGCGTGGGTGGGTGTGGAAATTGTTGAATTTAAGATGCAAACTTCAAGTTCAACAAGCCGTGGCAGAAATGGAGATGATTTGTATTTAATATGATGTGGTTTGAGTCTAGCTAGTGGCAAAGCTAAAACTGAGCATCTTAGGATAGTCTAATGAGTAAAGAAACAGTGAAATGAATCAGTGAAGATCACAAAGAAAAGATGTAGACTAAATGAAGTTCTTCTCTGCCCTTGCTCGATGACCTATGATTGAAGGTCTAAACGAAGCTCTAGAGCCTAGTTACAGTACAGAAACCATAGCCATCATTCCAACTAATGAAGGGAGAGATCCTACATGAAGCAGTATATAGAATCAAAGCTCAGAAGCACTTTATCTATCACGTGGAATATGCATCTTCCAAAACAATAGGAAGAATCATAATGTAGTCGAGCAAAGAATTTGTAAGGATTATGTAACGCAGGGATACAACAGAGGGAAGTGAACTAACCACATCATGAGAATCATAAGATAGTTTCGTCAAAAAATCAGGCTGCATTAAGTCGTCAGGACAACCAAATGAGATATATAGACCAGGGCCTAGGCTTGGCGTTGTTGTATCCTTTGGAAGATTTGCAGCTAAATTTAAAAGACCAGACACTGGGTTCAAATACTCTTGAAGTGGTAGAGCACGGAGAATCTCAGCATAATGATCCGGAAACTGTTCTTGAAGCAAATACGAAGAAAGCCAAACTTTCAATTTCAACAGCTCATAATGCATATTTGCGTGCGACCTGCCCTCCAGAGACCCCATAAAGATCTGCTTTCTACAAATTTCCATCTGCAAGAAATTCGAACACTGTGAAGATCATAGTAAAATGAAGAAGTAGAAAATTCAGGATATTAACAGAACATAGACAGTGATTCGATATGGAATCACAAAATACAACATTTCCAATTTCAGAATATCTCATTCCTCCTGTAATAAGTGCTGTGCAAGCATTATGGAGAACTAACATCACAAAAGGCATAATAGAACAATCAACTGCAAATTGGCCACGAAGAAAAGGCGATTGTTCTTAAATCTGTACGCACATTACTAAGTCCTTCTCTACTGTCAGCAGACAACAGGGAATTGGGGCAACAAGGAAGAAAATTAATAGTTGACAATATATTACGCCATGAATTGATATGTTGCGACAACCTTCGACTATGTCTGGAGCATGGATTTGATGGGTGATTTACCATGGGAGAGGAAAATGATAGGAAAATAAGAGACAAGTTGGCCTTTTTAGTTTTTACACCCTTATCTTATTACATTTTCTTTTCCGGCCATAAATCTCTCAACAAATGCATTGCCGAAATACAGAATAAGACTACTCCAAATGGTATTTCTTAGTAGATGGACAAGAAAGAGCCAAATCACTTTGGCGTGACATAAAATAGGTCAGTACGAGATGTCATAGAGAAGGACCTACAGACGGTGATCATGAAGAAAAGACATATCTACACGGATAGCTTAGAAAGCTTCCAAACCCTTGAAGATAAACTACGAGCCCAAAAGAGCCTGCCTATTTTTTTGGTCAAGATATATATTCTCACTGACAAGCATGGACCATCAAGGTTGGTGGCTCCCAGCTCCCTCAAGAGCCTCCTTATATAGTACCAATAGAAATGACAAGAATATGGACCATATGAAACCCCGAGTGCTAAGGTATCCCGATTTCTTGGTCATCACTCATCATACACACTTCTCTAACAAGGAGCGGTATATCTTCGTCCATTTATCCAAAGCCACTATACTTTCTAGAGGCTTCCACTATTTGCATAAAGATTCAATACCGTGTCACCCATAACTGATCCAGGTTGTTTGTATTCTCCTTAGTGTATATTAAGTTTTATGCCAATAATAAATTCTTCTATTTGCGATCTTTAAATTAACCAAATAGCACATGAAGCATACAACCCGTGGGAGACAGAAAGAAATAGGGTGGCATGGGGTGGCATGGTAGGTATGAGCAGTTCTGCAAATACTAAACTGCATGACAGAGACCATAAAAACTGATAGTTAAACACTGACCTCACACCAGTCCAAGCAATTTGTAGCTTTAGCAGCTTCCTTATCGTTTTGTGATCGATTGCTAGTCTTCTCAAGGTAAGTGCAGAACATGACAATCGGATCCCAACATAGATCTGGTCTACTCTTGACCACTCTACGAACTATAACAGGTTGACCGTTACCCCAGTGCGTCTGAAAGTGTTCAAGGCTTTCATCACATAGATCCTTTGCAGTGGGGCAGTAAAGAAAGTTATCATCCGCATTTTCTCTTGAAACTGCTCCTTGCAACACCTTTCTTTTACCGGCTTTACTGTCGTTACACAGTGAGCAACATGAAGCATCTGGAGTTTCCGGGAAGCAATAGCTGCAAATTAATTCTTTTGCGCATAATTCCAGCTCTTTGGTCCAACTGAAGGGGAACACACTACTCAAATCAAGGACACCATCACCACAACCACCAAAAGCAAGAGGGGGACAAATTATTATGCCGTTGGCATTGCAAGCTTTCCACTTAGGTGATATTGTAGGAGAAGCGGGGTATCTTCTCCCGCTCTTCTGCCTAGAGGAATTTTTCTTCTTTACCTGTGACAGTAACTTGTCACCAGATTTACAAGGTTTACTTCTATTTGAGAATTTGGTGATAAATGGTTTCTTGACTCTGGGGGTGGACCCTCTGAAAAGCTCCGAACAACTTAAGCAAAGATTGTATGAACAAGTTCTGCAGCTTCGATGATAATCCAACACAGGTGTTTGGCAATTATTGCTGCTCCACAAATTAAATCGCACAAGGAAATTATATGAACTTTCTCAATGAAAAGCAAATAAATTAAGCTTCAGAGCCGTACAAACATACCAGCAGCATAGCTTATTGCTTCTAAATTCATTCTGCTGAATCTGAACTTCTGATATTGTGCACCCTGTAGCGAATTCTAACAGATGAGAAAACAAAGGGGATCTGGGGAGGAAAATCTGAGAGCAAATGCTTGACCTCAGATACAATGTGTAGAAACAAACAAGAGCACTCCTTTGAAAATACAAAACAAAGCATCACCTGTACCTTTTAGTTTTGCTTCTAACTCAAGCTCCATGCTTTGCCCTTGATTTATTTGCTCCAGCACGGGCATAAGCATATATACTAGATACTGCAAAAGCTTAATTTTGCTGACCCTCTTTTCATTCCTAAAAAGATCCTGAAATATTTTTGGATGGATAAGCACACCAAATGTATAACGTTAAATAAGAAACGTAAAAGACGCGTATCATAATTTGAAATTGTCAACTTTGATATCCAACCTTATGTTCATCATCTTTAGATTGATTTGCCAAGCAGGCTCTACAGCTGCAAGTTCTAAGACAAACTGGACATGCCAATTTAACTTCTTCAATGGCATATAACCTATATCCATTGGATGCAAAGTTAATATAGCACAAACATTTTGTCTTAAGCAAGTTATTTGGTGTCAGAAAGATACAGCAAAGTCATAATGTTAAGATGCATGTAAATGTAAATTGCCACTCTGCACTATGTATTTCTAAAAAAGTAGAATGCAAGGTCATGTCTACGATTACAATTATCATACCATAAAAGGGTCTTTCTTTTCATTTGAAACACCCAATTTTCTAATTGAATTATTTATGGTGAGGGAAGCTTTGCAGAAGAAAGGAGGAAAATGTCAGGGTATCGAAAAAATTTTGTTCAGACCTATCTTATCCCTTGTTTTTTCTTCTTCCACATCACCAGGTTTGGGTTAAATCTTTGCCGGAGGTGCCGAATTTGAATGAAAGCGTATTAATTATCGGGCTTTATGGAAGTGCCGCCGCCTCATGTTGCTTACCGGACCTTTCCGGCACAAACCGTTTCTCAGAGAGGTCGTAACTTAGTTGAACGAAGCAGGAGCGGATTCGGGGACGGGAGCGGGAGCGGGAGCGGGGGAGCGGAGGCACCTAGAAGTTCCCAAGGTTGGGAGCGCTTAAGGAGCGTATATGTACCACATTTAAATATGTATATAAAATATCTTTGAATAGTTAACCATTGAAGGAAAAGTGATACTTATTGAGAATTTTCCCTAGCTTAAAGAGAAATTTTTTGGGAAGCTAGATATTTTCAATTTGCAAAACTTCTTGACTCATGATTTTCATATTCTTATTTCCATACCCTTAAAAGTATGAGAATAATTGCTTTAATGGCCCAATAAGCTCCCATCTCGAGGGGGGCAAGCTCCCGTCAAGCTCCCATCTTGGGAGCGCCGATTCAAGCTCCCGTCTTGGGAGAGCACCCATTTTAGAAGGATCTTGCAACTAAGGGTCGTAATTGTATGGACTTACTTATTCAACATCTAACTTAAACAGTGAAAGGATTTCGCAGCCCTAGTTTTTACCATTTAAGGGTTCATTTAATTCGGTATCAGATAAAGAACAAGAAGGTGACTAGCTGTGATGCTGCCCATAGCATTGGTTTAATGGATCTTCTAACCTACGGCCATCGCCAATGGCGTATTTTGGAACCTGCACGCCCAAGTTACATGATTAGGGGTTTCAGTCCTAGATTTGATACTTGGTCCAACATTTATCCCAAAGATTTCTTGCTTTAATCTTTTACATCTTTGGTGTATATTATGCACTAACTTTGCAATTGGAATGCCATAAAAGATAAGTCCTCATTTCATCAAGACATCTCATCAAGTATTTCTGGATGACATACAAGATTACCCCTAATCCAACGCCCCCAACTATGGATTAAATTATTAACATTAGTATTACATCTCTAGCTACAAAGACATGGCAATTAAACAATGCTGCTAGAGCATTTTGATTGAAACGCTAGAGTACATGATTATCCAAGCAAACAACCACTAAAAGCAACTAAAACAAACCTTCCATCGATACAATCAGTGCAAAAGTATTCTTTTTTGCAGCTTAAGCACTTAACGATAGTCCGATAGCCACTTTTCCGGCACCAATGACATTTCTTCCTCTTCACTTTCCTCAGCTTAGCGGCATTTTTCGCAAAGGGTACAATCTAAGTAATAAAACAAACATTTCATCTAATGTACATAATAACAAAAAAACAACAGATTCAAATCAAACAGAAACAGAACAGACAGTTCAACATGTTGCAAGAAACAACCTGCATTGTGCTAATAGGAATCGGCTCAATGTTTTTCGATCGAAAGCATCTTCGCGGGGATGAATTCAAGTCAATCCCCAATTTGACATCACAAAAAGAATTGGCATTGTTGATAATTTGCTCAGAAAAAACCGGTGAAAGAGCCGGAGAAATCTCCATTAACCCATAAGGCAACTCTCTGGTAAACTCCCTGTCACGCCCACCATTCTTTTCCAATTCCCTCTCCTTCTTCTTCTCCACTTGCCTTTTCAAGAAAACCCTAATCAGATCCAACTGCAAATCCCCTTTCCTCAACTTCATCTTCCTCAGAGCGCCATCCAACGCCTCAGAAACCCCAACACTCTTCCGCCTCCGCTTCGCCGGCCTCGAATTCCCCTCTCCCTTATCTCTCTTAAGACCCCTAATTCCTTCTCTCTCCTCAGTCTCAAAATCTTGATCTTTCCCCTTCCTTGACTCTCTCTTGAGCTTGAGCGATTCAGGGACTTTTTCCTTGTGCTGACGGTGGCGCCCTTGTTTATGGTGAACCTCGCACAGCTTCTTGTCCTTCATTACTTGCCTCTTGCACCGCCATTGACGGCCGTCTGTTCTCTTGCATCGCAGGTGGTCAGGCAAAGCCTCCTTTTCCTCCATTGGGTTGTATTTTCTTGGAAAAAATACAAGAAAAATTTCAGGGGAATTTTGTGGCAACTGTGAAAGTGAAATGGGTTTCGCGATAATTGGCAGATTTAGGGTTTTGGGTTTGTGTTTTTATCGACGGCCGTCTGTTTTCTTGCATCGGAGTCGGTCGGACAAGCCTCATTTTCCCATTGGGTTGTATTTTCTTGGATTTGCTGGGAAAATTGGGGGCAACTTTGAAGTGGGTTTTGTGATGGGAGGCAGATTTAGGGTTATGGGTTTGAGTTTTTATTGAGATATATACAGTAGGAGCGGCGGAGGGGGCGCACTGTGTGTGTGTATATATGTGCAGGTGTAGTTATAGGAAAGAGTGGTTGGAGTCCAATCGTATCTTGGATTCAGCAAATTGGTTCACAGGTGTCATCTTTTTGTGCTGTCAAATTCTATTGGCTTTGCAATGAATTTGGAAATAATGCAGTAATGTGATAAAAAGATTGCTCCAGATGTAGAAGCAAATTGTATGTAGATCAGTATTTTGCAGATTGTGGGTTTTATAGGATGAGAAGATTTTGGTGGGGGTGTCAGCAGAGGATTACTGCCATTTGCTGTGGTTTCTACTTGTTGGTTTTTGTTTGCAGCTTGAAAAAAGCAATCAGACTGATTGATGTTCTTGTAACATTTCTACTCTTTTGAAAACCAAAAGCAGCAATTGTAACAGAAAAAGCCAACAACGATTGAGTTGTATTGAGTAATGGCAGCAGCTAAATGACCACTTGGTTTAAAGACTTCAAATTTTGTCGACTTTTGCAGCATAATTGCACAATGTTTACTTTCATATTCTTTTGCCAATCCAATTGATCATTATTCACAAGTTAAGGTTTGCTAATTGCTGAATAGTCGATTCACAAGCGTGAGGCTGCATGAATAATCGTAATCGAAGCGGCAAAATATTCTCGCCTTACGGTGTTAAAGGTAATATGTCTTTTTTTTGTGTATGTATTGACATTTTGTTTTGCCAAACTTGATATATAGAAAACTAAGCAGCCTCTTATCATCATCACAAATGCTCTTCCAATTGGTCGGACCGTAGATACGATGATTTACTTCATGAAAAAGTCTTCTGCTCTTATTCGTGAATGTTTTTCATTAATGTAGCTTCATCAAGAAAGAAAAACATGTATCAAAGCACTGAAATGGTGCTGATTGGTTCAATCTATGATGTGAAATAAGCAGACATCCAATTTTTTACGCACTTATACTACTTGTAACTCAATGCCTTAGCTAGGAACGTCTTAACCATTCGCGATTCATCGCTCAATTTCTCTGTTTGGGTTCAAGAAAATCTGAGACGAGTGGAAAAAGTGGCAAGTTGATTAAAGTTGCCAACTTTGGTAGAAGCAGTAAAGAGGAATGAATGTATTTTGTGATGGTATTCAACATGGGAAACTGTCACAGAGGTTAATGAATCAATTCAAAATCCTATTTCCTTCTATCTACAGAGTGTCACAGAAGTTAATGAAACATTCAAAATCCTATTTCCTTCTGAAATTTGGATACGACAAAGGAAGGATTTTGGGTTGAATTGTGAAACCGATGGTGATTTAGATATCCATAAATTGATATACCATTTTTAGGTTCAATAATATTTCAGACAAACATCTAGATATAGATACTTTCGAGTAGTCTGGCCCACGTAGATACCTTAGCAAACTCAGGAGACCAATATGAGTGACTCTAAACACATTCTTGTCTGAAGCTGTATCAAAAGATATGTACCTAGCACAGTTCTCTGATACTTTTTTTTTTATGATGGCGGAATAGCCCGACAGACTAGCACATCAACACACGGTCCCCCATTTAAAACAGGGTACTCACCAGCGGGATTCGAACCCTAGACCTTGAGGAGTACTTCCAAAGCCTGACATCCGCCCGAACCACTAGAGCAACCCCATGGGTGTGTCTCTCTGGCATTTTGCTACAGATGTATGGAGTTATGCCATAAGTTGTATGAATAACTACTTCCACAATGTTTGGATAAATTTTCCTTATATAGCACATAATCCAGTGCTGGAATTCATTTTTTTTTCAATCTGATTGATAGGATTTACATGAACAATTTGAGCCCCCAAGACACAACATCAATGAATAACTAGGTTACCTTTGTACCTACAACACCCTTGCAAATATGTACATCAAGCAAAGATGACCCATATCAAGAATCATATATAATAGAACAAGCTACAGCCTCGATCGATGCTACAACATTTTTGTTGAACCTAAGAATGTGATTTTTGGGCTTTATCGTTTGCGAAGAAAAATCTTACCCTCCGCGTCATCTTGCATAATGCGTAGAACTTGGTACGGTGGATTGTGCCTCCAAACTTGCGGCTTCTTCAAATGATGTCCCATTTGTGCCAATTTATCAGCAGCTTTATTGCCTTCCCTATAAACATGGCTCAAAATGCAGTTATTCAGTTCTGGTATCATTAGATTTATATGACTGATATGCCCTTGTGCCTCTGCACATTTAACTAGCCTCTTTCGCGCAATTATCTCAACTAAGTTCTTGGAATCTCCTTCTAGCCACACATCATCCCATCCATTTTCCAGCACCAACTCTAGGCCTCGTCGAAGCGCTGCCAATTCTGCAATGGTGCTTGTGGTTCTGCCTATGGCCTCTGCATAGCCAAGCAAAAATTCAGCCTTGTGGTTCCTTAATACCCCTCCGATGCTTCCTTTTCCTGTTTTGCCCTTGCATGAACCGTCAAAGTTTAGTTTGGTCCAGCCGATTTTGGGTTTTTCCCATCCCACTTGAATAGGTTCTTCGTTGTGTCGGTTCCTAACAATAAGTAGTCTAAATGGGCTTTGTGTTAGTTTTTGACATCTCATAATATTCGGAATGGTCAGCATGATACCTCCTTTATTTTTTACTCAACTGAGTTTTCGTTGCAATTTCAATTTCAAATATCTAATCATAAACTTTTGACATGCCACGTATTTTTCTTAACACAATTATGAAATAGAGATGGAAATATAATCTTATCTTCAAGAATCAATCAAATAAAAATCCAGTATCATTTTCTAGGAATTTTTTTGGTCTATGGTGTGTTTCTAAAAGCCCATACATGCATTTCTTAAGTTCAAAAACAACAAAATCTTTGTGTAGTCTCCTACAGCTGAAAATACGTAGCTTTTTTTGCCTATGAGGTGGGAAGAAAACAAGGTGGCGAAGGGAGGCTTAACGCGTGGGAATATGCCGGAAAGTTGGTCCTAAATCCACAAGGAATCGAGAAAACATAAAAACAAGAAGTTTTTCAGGACGTAGGTTTTTCCTGTACATACAGAAAATAGTTTGAAGAATCTTTTAATAGTTGCTGATTGAAGGAAAATGGGAATCAAAATGATATATAGAACTGAAGGATCAATCTCAGAAGAGAAAATGTATCTATAGATAGAGAAAACCAAGAGAATTGAACCTTCAAACGCAATGCCGACCCCTTTTTGTTAGCAAATTAAGACCACCCTCTTTTGATGATCGAGACGAAGTATGCATACAACATTTTCATATACATGATTTTATACACAATTGTTGGAGTGGGAAGAAGGCAAGATAGATTCTGAATTTCACACCAACAAGGCAACATTTGGATGCCCAGAAAAATTGGAGATGTTAAATTTGAGAATATTCTGTTCAAGAACTGCTTTGAAGGTTTCTTGACGTAAGAGTTTTCCTGAGAGGCATGAGAACTGCATGAATATGCATAGAGAGATTAAAGGGGGTTGCTTGACAAGGGAGTCCACTTAATCTAACCGAATATTGAACCATTGGACTCTTTTTTAACTGTTAAAATAACCTCTTTGTATTAATCCAAGAAATCTGGTGAACACAAATTCTTAATTTGGAAAGATTGCTTCCTTTTTAGCCACAGAAATGATAGTTTAAGCAAGAATATAGGGAAGTGGTTGAGTTTATAGATTGTCCTAATTCAAAGGTTTTGGGTGGTGGAGGATAAAGATATGGGCGAACATTATGGCTTATTTTTTTATAATAAGTCAGGGTAGTCCAGCTTATGCACAGCTCGATCAATCGATTAATGTTTAGGAGACTAAACTTACAATTTACTAACAGAGAACCCGATTAAAGTCTAACAAAGCCCTTTAATAACCTAAAGATGAGTAAACTCCTAAAGCCTTTACCACAGCCAACCCCTTTGGGTTAACATGCCTCCCAGTAATATCATTCTATTTTTCTTAAGGAGTTGGAAATAGATCTTACATATTACCTCTGTCCCTTTTTAAGTGTCAACATTTTTATTTTGGGCTGTCTTTTAAAGTTAATAGGTAAAAGTTTGTATACAATTATCATTTTGACCTAATGAAAAGTTGGTGGGTAAAGAGTTAACGGGTAAAAGTGGAGGATAATTTTGGAAGTGGAGATAAAAATTGATGTGAAAATTGTAAAGTGGAGGTAAAAGTTTATGTGCAAGGAGTAATAATGATATTTTTTTAATAAGTTGGATTTACGAAGTAACACATTTAAAAAAAGCCGGAGGGAGTTGCTTTTATATCCTCGTGAATATTACTCATAAGCGACGTGTTGTGTTTGCCTTCGTACATATGTTTTGCCAAATTGGGGATGTGCCTATGCAAAAGTTGTCAGGGTCTTTGGGCACATCAATTCATCTCTGATTAAAAATTCTTATGAAAAAAAACCAAAATTTGGCATTTCCAAAAGTGCATAAGTTAGATGAGACGCGGATATATAAATGATTGTGGTGCAAATAAAAACATTAATTTCTACTGGGGTAAAAAGTAAAAACCAAATTAATTGAGTTTTTTGGAGTTGGTTTCTTAAAGTAAGTCACATGTTTTAATGTACAGTCCTTGGGAAGTTGCAAAAGAGACGAAAGCAACATCGTTTGACAATTCATCAATTCAACCACCAACGCAACATGTCGCTTATAAGAATGTCTTGCTATATTATGGATGTATTCGGTTTCTTATTTGCAATTCAAATACATTGGGTCAATTGATATTGACATATTGTCAGAGGGTGGCCTATGATTGTGCTAATTACTTATGCCCATGTATATAGTTGCGGCGCTAGGAATTTTTCTACTATAGACATTATTGAGCACAATCTCAATTAAGAAAACTACTAGTAATGATGGACGAGACGAGAGGGCCACGGGTCCTTGAACCAGGTTTTGATTCAAATCCTATAAAATAAAATGGAGTTCCGGTGGTGTGAGCCCGTAAGGGTTTTTTTAGGCAGGCTTAGGGATATCATGTGGACTGCCTACCACGCCGCTAAGGCTTCCGCTTCCCTCCATCTATTGATTCAATTAGCGAACTTTTCTCTGGGAGTCTTGTGTTAGATGCTTAGGTCTGACATGGTGACTTCCCCTTCAATGTTTTATAGCAATCAATGCATGAACTGGTCAGCTAGATCGCTAAATGACGAGATAGACCCTCGCGGTAGGTTTGTGTACCAATCTAAGGTTGGCCCGGTTAGACTTCTAGGGAAGATCAACAAATCTCTTCCTGCTAGTTCGGGGCAATCGATGTAGAATGATACTAAGTTACTTCTAGGATTATTTAAATAAGATTTTGAAAAGACTGGAAGAACATAGTTTGGGGGAAATCTTGCCTCCAGGGAAGTGGCAATAGTCTTTGAAGTCGGCCTTCCGCTTTCGTTTGTTCTTTAGGATTTCATCTCGTAAACCTAATTTCTGCTAATTCTCCTTGTGCTTGGGTTGATGGAGGGTCGATGGGAATTTCCCTATTCTTAGGTATTCTTGTATAGGTCTCGATCACGTGGTTGGGTCCATCGCGGTATCAATCTGGAGCTACAGCATATGCAAGTCATCAACTATGGATCTACTATAGGTGTACAGGGAAAGCCATCACTGAAGGCAAGAGGTACCATCATTGGCTAATCTACGGAGAATATCCATAGACCAGTCATGATAGGGTCTGAGAAGAGTCTGCTTCATAGAATTACCTATAATAAAGATCTGTCTCTTACCAGCTCTAGCGGCTAGCGAGGCGCCTCTAGAAAGAATCGTCTCAGACTTCCCAGCAGCAATTTCTTTAACTACGAACCTTGCATCCAGGAGGCAAACAGTGGTCCACTCCCATGGAACTAGACCTGTTTACCAACAACAACCGGTATAGAGTTATTCCAAACCACTCCGTCAGGAGCACACAAGGACAAACTGATTGGATTACACCTGGATGCGGCAAACAACGGCTTCAAGCATAAAAACATCATAAAGACTGACTTCCTAACACCCAAAGGGTACGACGCATCAGAACGATGGTAACAAAAGTTCGAATAACAACTAAATAAACATTCTACTGTCGGCCAAGAACACACGACCGCACACAGAAGCGTAGGTCCCTTCCAATGGGATAATAAACACTGACAAAGAAACATGCTTCACACGAACGGGCACGGCAGAAGGATTCAAAAGGCAACGTCGAAACGCCTATCTCTTTCTTTATGCTCGACCCAACTCTTTATGCGGGGCTCCTTCCTTAGTTAGCTGGGCCCGTAGTCGTGGACATTAAGGGGACCTCACCAAAAAGGACCTCACAGAAAGAGCATGTATGCTTTTTCAACCTAGGAATTCATGGTCTAGTCTAAACTAGTAGGCATGGCGCTAACTCGAATGCTTACGAGAATTCTTACTGATACCAGCCATTGATCAAGATGCGAGGTAAGCATATTGATTGAAATGCGCGGGTCGACGACGATACACCTATGGGATCGGAGTAGTAAGCCTGTCAAGTGGTGCAAAGCCGGCCTTGATTGAGTGACTCCACGGGAAGAACCAGCCCGGACCTCTGTTTCCCGAGAGAAAAACCCTCGTACAGGTATTTATTATAAGTTCAGACTGACCTTAGAAGTGGTTCCAACTATAACTCCTGTTGACCAATATGCCTATTTTTCTTGAATTTGATATTCAATCCCTACTCTAGAATGGGAGGGGCGGGCATCTTATGTACCCCTTCCCATATCGAACTAACGGTTCAGGTTGCTGCACAGGCTGATGCATACGCCAAATCGGAAAGTCCTAGGTTTCCATGTGCATGCCTATCACTCAAACATCTTGGGATGAATATCCTTGACCCAAGGCCTTAAATACACAAACAAAGCCAAGGAGAGTGTTTGCTGCGGGAAAGCAGTACACGAATTTGAAAATGGAGGTTGCGGATATAACTATCCAATGCTCTATAGATTCAATGGACGAGACTCAGTACTAGGTTTCTAAATTCGTCTCCTCCTGGTAGTAGCTATTAGTGAGCGATCGGCTACTAGGACGAGAGGGTAATAGCACCTCCTCTGGCCTCTAATCTTCCTTGCGTCTGTCTCTTCCGCTTTCTTATCTGCTTTGAGCTCTGTTACTTGCCATCGTTGACTTCCTCTTTTTCTTTGGGGATGGTTATATTATAAAGCTTCCGACCAATACAAAGATAGTTCCCGGACTCCCCCATTCCTTCTATTAAGAGAGAAATCTCTAGATAATTCAACCTGCAGCTATTGCCCAAGTCGGGTTTTTGGTTTTGTTAGGATGGACATAGGCTTACATTCAACTTCATACTGAACGAGAACTTCCGGTGCTGCTAACATCCATGCTCTTCCCTCTCGATTTCGTTCCCATGTGAGACTTGATTGATCTTGTGTTTGTGTTCAGTCAATGGTACCGACTTTGTGCTATCAGTTTCATAGGCCGCATCGTTAACGAACTGCACTGAGATAGGAGAAGGAAACTTGATCGACTGTTGAGATATGCCGCACTTGAAGATCTTTATGGAGAACTTTCTCCCGAATAAAGTGGTAGTCCACCTCTATTTGTTTTATGCGAGCACGGAACACAGGATTAGAGGCGAGGGATATGGCTGAAATATTATCACACCAGGCACATGAAACAAAGGAAAATGGAAGTCTTTGAAGAGCATGTGAAGCCACGATAATTCAGCGGCAGTATGAGCTAAACATCTATACTCAGATTCGGTTGAAGATCTGGCAACTGTCGCCTGCTTCATATCACACTAGGCAATGGGATTATTCCCCCAAAAAAGACTACAGCCACTAACCGACCAACGATCACAAGTATCATCGCCCAATCTGCGTCTGAATAAGCTGTAAGAGTGAATGAAAGGTCCTCTAGTGAACTGAACATAGCCTTAGAAGACATTGAATGGCGAGATGATGACAACGATGCCTATGATCCCCTTTGGAATGAGGACGATGATGATGATAACCACTTTCCATACTATGGGTACTTCGTAAACGGACCACCGAACAAGCTCCGCCCTGGCATATTCCTTATGAAGAACCGGCCGAACCTGAACAATCGAAAGGAGAAGAAGGCGTTGATGCAATAGCCATCCTGCTGACAGCCTTGATAAATGCTTGGGAGCAAGGCTATGAAATTTCCGGAGTTCAAATCACCCAAGTTACAGACAATGGTCATAACCCCCAGGAATCAATGTTGTAAACTCAGATGACACGGACATACACCCTAGCTTGCTCATCGGTCTGCCAGGAACTGCGGTCTTTTCTTTTCTGCTGAAGAATATGATGACTATTGTGGTGGAGGCAGTAGCCAGAATGTAGTCGAAGATTATGACGATTCTTACGCCACAGACTTCACTCAAGAAAGGGAAGATGATTCTGATTACTTCAAGAAATGGCCACACAAGCCCACTTCTTAGATCTCGAATGATCGATCTTCTCGCGCTTACATGGAAAAATAGAACTTTGACCCGGGACTGGGAAAAGATCAACAGGGAATCACCGATCCCATCACTCTGGTCAGACTAAAATACAGATATGGGGTTGGTTACATTCCCAAATATGGGGATAAACAGAGGTTTTACAAGGAGAGGAACAACTTCAGCATGGTTGCACAACCGCTTTCCCTTAACGGGGGGGGGGGCATTTTGTGGAAATTTTGCGTACAAAGTAATACATTCCTTCAACCTTCGGAAACCTAACCCTATTTTTTCGCCACCACCAGTAACCCCATCTTCCAACCCCAGTAGATATTTTAGCCATTGCCCGAACACCCACTTAAGGCTTCACTAAAGGTGCAGAAACAATGGATCGGTAGGAGTGTTCTACAAAGTTTGCTTAAATTCTTGCTTAAACTTCTTATTTTAAAATTAATGAAACCATTAATCGAATGTATAAAAACCAAAAAAGGAGAAATATGGAGAGAGTATTAGAAAATTAATCCACTAGCTTTTAGGATTAGAGCTTTATCAAAGTTTTCTGTTTGCCTTGAAATGGAGCTAGATTTGATGTTTGGTAATTTGCCGAGAATAAATTGAAGCGCCGAAAAGGAGTAGTAAGACATCTGCCTCTTTTTCGTAATACCCACACCTAAAAATAATAATTATAAGTGTTTAAAGACTATGTTTTCCCTAATTACTATGGATTTGGATTCTTAGTAATGAGCATAAAGAAAATTTTGAAATATTCCGGGCGGACAATGAAATTTTTTTGGCCTGTTAAATAGTGGTCGTAAGTGATGGTGCTTTTGTCTGGTGTGGTGCCGGTTGGTGTAGTGCAAGAATTGAGAGAAAATTATGTAGATGTTAGGAACCTCGAGCTTGAGGCTGCCGGAGATGGTGGGCGGAGGTTGATTATTCAATAGTTGAATGAGGCAGAAAAACTTGACACACAGTGGTCATCAATGGTTGTTATGGTTTGTGGCTAATGGAGAAGAACGGGACATTTTGGGGGCACAAGGAGTGCAATGAACATAAAAAGGAAGTAGACAAAGTGGGTGCTATACTGAGAAAAAAAGAAGAAGGGTGCCAATAGAATTTGCCCCAGGATACGGATGACTTTGTGTGCAATCTTTTGAAAATGCCCCTCGTTTTAACTGTGGAAATTAATGGTGTTTGGCATGGGGCCTTATTTAGCACACATTTTGAACATTAGAGACTAAAATCGCGCAATTGATATTTCAGGAACAATAATGACACTCGACGTATACATTGGGGACAAAAAAAAGGTAAATAAGCCATTACTGTAATTCCTTAAACCCTATAAAAAGAATGGAGGAGTTTTTGAACGTGAATTGGTTTCAACCATAGAGCTTTTGAACGTGGAGTCTCTGTACGGCAGCAGCAAGTTGGGCAGCGAGATCAATTCTGACTATGGCGATTAAATCAACATCGTTGGATTCTCTCTTCTCTATGGGTAACTTATCATCTTCTTAGGCCCTGTTTGGCTGGTGGATTTGAGGGGGATTAAATATGCGCCCCTGCTTTCGCTCCAACTTTGTTTATTTATAAGCGCGCCCAAAGCGTAGGGCTTAAGTCGGAGATAGCATAATACCGGTAAGACCGGATCGAATCCACAGGGATCGAACGTACCGAGCGTGAATATTGTCTTGCGCGTGATGGTTTTTTTTAGCCTTGAAGCGGCAAACTTGAACTTTGTGGTTTGGGGGTGGAATTCACTCGACTTCGTGAACGACTCGGAATATGAAAA
>JAXBDA010007662.1:0-16946 GCA_036023075.1 Gaultheria prostrata
ATCTTTTATTTTATAACGGTTTTTATGATTTTGAAAACTTTGTATAATAAAACTAATTGATATCTATCAAACAAGATCCATATTGCATACATTTTGAGTTTCATATAAAAAATTAGCTCCACAAAATCAGCCAAAGTAATATCGACTACACTTAGGGGCAAAACAGGAAAGCAATACAAAGTTTTTACATCCCTTAATAAGTTGGATTCCTCAAAAGGGTCCAACAAATTGGGACGGAGGGAGTATTGGAAAAAGGCCTAGTAGGGAGTAGGGCTGCCCAGCGGAACATCCGATCCGCCAATCCGACCAATCCGAACCATTCGTTGATCCATCCGTGAATGTTCGGTTTGGTTCCGGATCGAGAATTTCTAATCTGGCTCTCGCTGATCTAGATCGGATCGGATCCGCTCGATCCGCGCAATAATCCTTCTTTAATCTGTCAAATCCGTCCGATCCGTAACGATCCGATCCATCCGTATGTCACCTACGGATCGATTCCGGATCTTAAAAACCATAATCCGCTCTGAGCGGATTGGATCGGATCCGGATCTGATCCGTCTGGATCCGATCCGTGGACACTCCTAGTAGGGAGGTTGGGTCATAATGGTCCCATCACCAAGTTGCAACGCGTACGTTGTTTTGTCAGTTTTTTTCGATATTACTCGCCTCAGCAAAAACATGGAGACAAGAGGTAAATGTCCTCTGATCATACGGTTATTAATACCCGGTTAATCTGATTATTGTTTGTTGACTGTTACTTTAAATTTATTTTTTTCTTAGGATCACAATAATTATTTTGTGTGTTTCCTTGCATCGAACGGACACAATGCTAATTTATAGAATAAATGAATGTACCAACAAGGACATTTTCGGTCATTACAATGCATCTTCTTAACAAACTCCTTCTTTGGTCTTGCAGTTCTCATCCCCCACCCCATCTGGACCAATTATTCCATGTTCTTGTGGGCACTGTCTCGTGAAATGTTGTGGAGAAGGTGTTAGAGGATCATGTGGCGGTGCTCCAAAATCGAGAAAAACTTGCATTCAGGGTACTGTCACGTGGTACCTGTCGGTGCATCTGAGCAGTCTAAACATTATTTGGACGGCCCAGACTAAAGAGTGGCCTTTTTGTAATTTTTAGGTGTAAATTTATCCTAACAAATCTGGACCGTCCAAAGTATGTTTGAACAACTCAAATATACAGTCAAATACCACGTGGCGGTACCCAGTAAACTCCCCCATCGGTACCAACGAATAATTTACGAGATTAACTTATTTCCGGATGAGCCGGAAACAAGTAGTTTACGGACGACCCATTGTGGGGCCCCACGGACACCTCATCGCAATAATTTGAACCGGTCATTTTGTAGAGCCAGCAGAGTAGTGTATATACCAATTGAAAAAGTATTATTCATATGATACATTAATTCGGCTAGAATCCAATGAAATTTCAAAAATGATGCTATTTTGATTTTAAATCGTTAAAAATGCTTTGCAGAACGATCTAGAAAACAATTGATACAGTTTTCGTGATCAACTCAATTAAATTAGTAATACCTCTAGAGTCCACTTCTTCCCCATACTACGAGTGAAAGAGAAGATCTGAAATGATCCAGGCCGTTGTATTTTTTGCACCAAAAATCAATTTTGGACATATCTATCGATGCCGGGTCAAGCTGATTTTTTTGCATAAACACACTACTCTGCGGGCCCTACAAAATGACCGGTTCAGATTATTGCGATGAGATGTCCGTGGGGCCCCACAATGGGGCCGTCCGTAAACTACCTCTTTCCGGCTCATCCGAAAAAAAAAAAGACAATTTCGTAATTTACTCCCCCATCAGAGGAGTATAAAACGCAGAATCCCAAAAGTGTAAACCCCCATCTGTCGTATAGAACACAGAATCCAAAAAGTCTTGACTCTAACCAGAACTGGAGAAAAGTATTTTCCTCCGTTCTATCTGCAACCAAACACAAAGGGTCTGATTTTCATTAATGGTGAGAGAAGAAAGGAAAGGGGAGAGATTTCTCGCTGCATCATCCAAACAACAGTAAGAAATCACTCTCTCTCCCACCAATTCCGGTCATCTTCTTCGTCTCCAGCGATCTCAAAAATCAATTTTAATCACAGATCTGCGTTCTCCTCGACGATCTACGTTCTCCTCGACGAGACGAAGACAACGGTGTAGGTCCGACGAAGATCCGACCATGGTATAGACCGCACGGCCGCCGGCAATCTCGTTTCTCACGGAATCGCACCAATTTTGGTGAGAAACGGAAAGCCCAGAAAAGGGGGTATAGGGATCGCAAATCTCACATTTTCTCTTCCTCTCCCACCATTTTTCTCATCCAAACAAGGTAGAGAATCGAGAACCCTTTCTTCCCCTTTCTTTTCTCACGTTGCCCCTCAATCCAAAGGAGCCGAAAATGAGGAAGTGTCATTTCCTCCCAGAGAATTCATATCTTCTCATCGGCTTACTCACTGGACTCATCGTCGGCGTCTTCGTCATCTTCAGCTTCATCCGAGCCTCCGATAACCCCCTTTTCCACACCCACGCAGAAATCACATCCACAGCAACGACGCCGATCCAACTCAGAGCCATACTCCACTACGCAACCTCCCACGTGGTCCCTCAGCAAACACTCGACGAGATCACCCTCTCCTTCGACGTCCTCCGATCAATCTCCCCTTGCAATTTCCTCGTCTTCGGCCTCGGCCACGACTCTCTCATGTGGGCCTCCTTCAATCCACGTGGCACAACCTTATTCCTCGAGGAAGACCCAAAGTGGGTCCAGACTATTCTTAAAAACGCACCTGATCTCAACGCTCACACAGTCAACTACCGCACCAAACTATCGGAATCCAAAGCCCTACTCAAATCGTACAAATCCCAACCGGACTGCTTCCCACCTGATAATTCCTTTTACGTACGTGGCAATGAGAAGTGCAGGTTAGCGTTGAGTGGGTTGCCAAACGAGGTGTACGATAAGGAGTGGGACATGATCATGATCGACGCGCCGAGGGGGTGGTTCGCGGAGGCGCCGGGGAGGATGGCGGCGATATACACGGCGGCGGTGATGGCGAGGAAGAGGAAGGGATCGGGTGTGACGCATGTGTTCTTGCACGATGTTGACCGGAGGGTGGAGAAGGCTTATGCGGAGGAGTTCTTGTGTAGGAAGTATTTGGTCAAAGGTGTTGGGAGGCTCTGGCACTTTGAGATACCGCCCGCTGCTATCGTGAGCAGGGAGGAGGGGAGGAACCAGAGTTCAGGATTCTGCTAACGTGAGCCGCGTGTGGGATCCGATCTGCCGACATATAGTACTTATACGGTATTGTTTTTTCCTTTTTTTTTTCTGATCTGTCACACATGCATTGTATTGTGTCATGTTTGAATCTTGGTTTAGCAATTCCCCACTTGTCTTTTTGTTTTTTTTTTCTTTTGTTTTTTTGGGTTTTCAGTATTCTAGGCATGTGGAGGAACAGGTTCCAACAAACTGGATAGATTTTTTTTTTTTTTTTTGCCCTTTTTGTTTTTCTTATATACTGTGCTCAATTTCTAAACCGACTAGTGTTATGGTTTTTTGGCGTTTTCCAAAAATAATGTTGTATTGTGGCCTTTCACTTATTAACGTTTGGACACACACGATATGTGTGCAAATGATTAGAGACACACACATCATCGGATAAAATCTGCAAGTGAAGCGGTAAACTACCTTTCATTGTTGCACAATTCAAACCAAAAATGAAAGGGAAAAAAAACACAAAATCTTGAGTTGCAAAGAAAGTAGCATATGCTTCTGTATTGTACTGACTAAAAATAGTATTTGCTAATGATACATTGGTTTAATTCAAGGTTGAGAGTGGGCGGAGCCATGTTTGGGCTCAGGTGGGCTGTGCAGCCCAGGTGGGTTGCAAAAAACCAAAAAAAAAAAAAAAAATTATATGTAAAATTTAGGCTTAACAAGTTTTAGCCCATCACAAAATTTTCAGCCCAACCAAAAAACCCATAACCCGGTCCAATTTATAATTAATCCAAAATCAAACCCCCCCAAAAAAAAACGAAATGTGAGCCTTTACCCTTCCGAGAAAATCCTTTGGGGACTCTAAATAGTACTCCCGTCCCAATTTTATAGTCCCTCGTCCAATTCTAACCGGATAGAAAATCGATTATATCTTTCAATCGATAATGATTTTTATATCCAATATGGATCTTGTTTGATAGATCTCGCAAAAATTTTAAAATCACTTAAAATACTATAGACTACAAGATATAACACATTAAAAAGTGACACAAACTCCCAAAATGGACTATAAAATTGGGACGGAGCGAGTAGAAAAATCATACCGTCGGCATCGGTGGTTGAGGGAAAACTAAAGCGAAAGTCCCTCTTGATGCCAACGACAGTGTTGATTCCTTAGAACCAAAAAAATCGACAGTTCGGCTTAGAATGAAGACGAAGAAGAACCCACTTGTGTTGATTCCTTCCCCTCTCTGATTGTCTTGCACATCGCCGCCACCTACTGAGATGGGTTTGGGACTTTGGGTCTTGGTTATGACGAGAACTACTAATTATCTATTTTTTAAAATTACCAAGGGATTGAGATCAATTGCAAATTTTATACTCCCTCCGTCCCTTTTTAAATGTCTACTATAGGAATGCGTGCATTTTCAAACCCCTAAAAAATATATTTTTCTATACAATTTTATGTCTCTCTTTACACCAAATTAAAGTGCTCAAATAGTACTTTAATTTGGTGCAAAACAAATTCAAAATTTTTGAGTAGAAATACATGTTTTTACGTCCTAAAAAATACACGTTTCCCAAAGTACACATTTGAAAAGGGACAGAGGGAGTACTAATATATAACTATTGTATTGTATGCAGGTATATATTAAAATGTATAATATCGAATGAGGTAAAGATGGCTTATTCACTCTATCTATTTTCCAAACGCTACCTAATCTTTTAATTTTTAAAACTGTCTTTGATCCCACTGGGACCTACTACTCCACTAAATTACTGTCGTTGGTTAAGTTTCGAATTGCAGAACCCTAGTGCATTAGAAATTAAAGTTCTTGGACAGATTGTTTTCCCTTTTTCGTTTTAGTTTGTGCAGATTGTGGTTGACACACTACGGAGTCTCATATTATATTTTCAATGCACTTGTGAGGCTTTAGAGTTGTAAGTATTTCCTTATTATACATAGCATTGGCGGATGTGCTTAGTTTTGTATGTAAAATGCAGAGCATTGGTGGGTGTGCTTAGTTTTTTATGTTAAATGCAAAACACTGGCTGGTGTGTTTGGTTTTGTATGTTAAATGCATAACACTGGCTGATGTGCTTATTAATTTGATTATAATATTAAGTAGTGTACGTTCAGTACTTTTCTTTTGAACATTTATGTATTTATGTACAAGTTAATTGGACATTAATTATAAAGCTCTTTTGGTTTATATATATAGTTTACTAAATTTTGGTTAACCCAGGATCAAATAATGTCCTGGCTCCGCCCTTTTTGACTTGATACTATCGAACGGAACTGGAAAATAATGTGGTGTAAAATGTCAAACCATTAACCTGGCACATAATTACTCCTATATCCTTCTAATCCATCGGATTAACCGATTAAACAAGTAAAATAATAACACGAAAATGCCAAAATTACTGCACTGAAGATTGTGTTTGGAATATCAAATTAAGAAAGTTGGTACTCCCTCTGTCCCTTTTATAGTGTGTACATTTCCATTTTGGGCTATCCCTTAATAAGTGTGTGTTTTGAAAAGTTAGTGGGTACATTCCTATTTTGCCTTTAAAAGTAGATTCTTTTTTAAAAAGTTAGTGGGTATTGTTATATTGATAAGAGTAAGTAATGGAAAGTAGATGTAAAATTGTAAAAGTTAACGTGAGAGAAAAATAGTTGGAATTCCTTGCAGGTAACACACTTAAAAAGGGACGGAATGAGTAGTTTTTTTGGCTTTTTCGCAAGCGAAGTAAGAAAGTTTACTTTTGACTAAGCAGCATGCATGCTTGAACAATTTCTTAACCATTAGAAAAACAATTTCTTAACCATTTTTAGAAAAATTGAGAAAGTAGGACCAAAATATAAACTAAATTGAGCTTTATGTCCCGACTAAGGAATGCACAGGACCCCTTTGTTCCTAACCGATGCTACCGACCCTAAGAAGGCTTATCCAAGGGGCTTCTGGGCCGTATATTACCAGTAAGGTTCGGCTCAATAGATCCATCAATTGCTGGGCCACACGGAACGAGTTGGCTCTTGGGCTTTGGCCCACCAACCGTTTGGCCCTATTGGCTAGTGCTTGACATGTGTTGGGCCATACATAGTGGGTTGGACTTCTCGTTGGCCCAACACTGTTCGACCCCATACATTGTGGAGCGGGCTAGGTCTACTCTCCTCTGTTGAACCTTAACGGGGCGGACCTCAGGCCCATTCCTTGTCGGATTTGGCCCACCACACAAATCAAGGAGGACACTTGTCAACAGTGGCGGAACGTAAGAGGGGGGAGGTGGCACGTGCCACCCCGGTTCTTGAAAAAAATTTAAAAAAAAAAAATTTGGAAAGTTAATTTTTTATATATGTCCAATTCTAGCATGTAGGTGATGGGTAGTACAGTGGTAAACTACTTGTACCCTACAGATGGGGTTGCGTGTTTGAGTCCCTACTCCCGCTTCTTTTTTTATGCCAAGAAAGTAGAAACGTACAATGCTAGTAAAAGTTAAAGCTATGCAATTTGGATCTATTGGGATTTGAACCCTGCCACCAAACCAGCGCAACACTCACTGCAACACTTTATATTCCAAAGCTATTAGGGTAAGAATCAGTACCCGAAATTTTTTCTTTCTGAATTTGAATTTTATTTTACCAGCGGTTACCCTGAAGGTGCACTTTTGCGGATTGAGGCGCATCCGGTATTTTTGTATTCTTTCGAAAAACTTGCAGAGTGCCGGAAGATGCCCCTCTCTTTGCCTCGCTGTAGACACCCCAATTTTGATGACTTGTGTATCCCCAATGATTATAGTGATCAAAATATGCTTCGGAAACTTTGCAACAATGCTCTATGTACTCGAAATCCAAAAAAAATTCTTGAACACAAGCCCTACCCTACACCATCTTCTAGTACATTAAAAACCCTCTTTTTTGATATATAATATGTCTCAATCCGTTTTGAAATGAGGGAGATATGAAGATTTTACCCAAAACGACTCTTTTTCCGACCACTTGAGGGTAAAATCATCATAACTTTTGATGTACAAATCATTTTGCTTCCCAACCACTTGGGTTAGAAAGTAGACTTATCAAGATTTCCAACGGTACCAACCACGCGCAAAACAGAGTTCGGTAGCACCCGGGGCGGCCCTTCGAAGTTTGGCATATTACAAGTGCCGCGCGGACACAGTTGCACCGCACGGTGCAACGGTGTGCACCGTACGGTACACTTTTGAAAAGTTCAAAAAAAATTCCACTTCCACCGTACGGCACACATAGTTGCACCGCACGGCACCTGTACTTCAGCGCGAATTCAGCAAATTTTGAGCAGCTCAAAACACGCTACGAATCTCATCATTATTTCGTGCGAAGAGGAAAGGCTACCTCATAGCTCGACATCTTGCCGTGAAGAATCTCGTTCGCGTGTGAAATCATCCAAACCCGTCGCCTATATAAGCCGTGGTCCGACCATGGTGAACGAGGACCCGAAAAATTCCCAGGAAAACCTCTCCCCCTTTGAAACTCTATTACCATCTTTCACTCTGCCAAAATTCATACTCGTTTAATACTACCACACAAAACCTTCATTCAAAGAGAAAAGTTTCGGTCCATGGATTAGCAAAGTTTCGGTCCGTAGTTCAGTAATCCGACAAGTTCACTCCTCCGAAGCCGTTTCCGAGGTATAAATTCATTTATTTGCCAAGGTTCATAGCCTTGGCCTTCTGAGGGGAGTATTTGTTGGGTTTAGGAAAGGTTCCATACCTCCTCCGAATCCGGTGAATTCAAATTTTATCAAATGGAGTGATCCGTGAGTCATTCTGGCCTTTGAGAAAATGCCGTGAACACTTTCGATGTGTTTTACGACATTTAAACTATAGAGGTACATTATAAACCTTTTCAAAGATTTTTTTTGGTTAAGAAATTATGGTTTTTGCATTGAGAAAATAACCTATTTTCTTCCCTGATCCAAAAACAAAATTTGAAAGAATATCAGCTACGGACACCGTACGGTGTATTTGGTTAAAGTATTTTCGGATGCTCTGTTTTTTTTTAAACTTACAAAAGCTTTATTACAGGTTACCCCCTGTATTTCTGGTTCCTACAATTAAGTCCCTTCATTTGGCTAATTATTTCATTTAATTGTTTATTTGAATAAATTGTTGTTATTTACTCCTTTAAAATGTTATTTCTTTTCTTATTTATTGTTTACGTGGATAAAGTTTCTAATAAAATCTTTTCAGAAAAATCCCACAAATATTTAGTAGAGACCGAAAAATTCCGGGCACGCGGGGTGCATTTTTTGAACAAAACCTTCCCCGCGGGTAACCTGGCTCCCAAACCCAAATCTCTATTTTTTGCAGACCAAACCTTTTTTTCAGCAGCACAAGAGTCATTTATTTTTCTAAACGGTTTCTCGGGTATCTAACATTTTCCAAAAATTAAACCCCGGGTGGCGACTCTAAATTTTCTTTTTCCCATATTGCCCTTTCTCAAAACAAAAATCAAAAAAGCGTGGGCCGACCGTCCACACTCGCCTTCACGATCATATCATCTACATAAACTTCAACCTCCTTATGCATCATGTCGTGAAGCAAGGTGGTTGCGGCCCTTTGGTAAGGTGATCCGGCGTTTTTCAACCCAAATGGCATGACCAAGTTGTAGAATGTCCCCCATTCTATGATAAAAGTGGTCTGTGGACGGTCGGCGGCCCACGACGAATTGGTTTTTGTTTGAAAAGGAAAAGGGTGAGTTTAAAGGGAGAAGAAAATTTAGAGTCGCCACCCGGAATTTAATTTTTGGAAAATGTTAGGTATCCGAGGAACCATTTAGAAAAAAAATAATGACTCTTTTTGTGCCGCTAAAAAAAGGATTCGGTCTGCGAAAAATAGAGATTTGGGTTCGGGAGCCAGGTTACTCGCGTGGAAGGTTTTCTTTGAAAAATGCACCCCGCATGCCCGGAATTTTCCGGTCTTTACTAAATATTTATGGGATTTTTCTGAAAAAGATTTTTATTGAAAACTTTTATTCAAATAAACAGTTTATAAATGAAACAGGAAGAAATAATACATTAAAACGAAAGACAAATCACGCAATATGCGAATTAATATTGAATGACATAAAAATAACAAAATACGAGGATGTAAATGCATGAAATGAAGATAGGAGGGCCAAACCGTAATAAGCTGCCACTGGTTATTTCAGAAAACAGAGTATCAAATTCGCGAAACAGAGCATTGTGAAAAAATTTGCCACTGACACCGCACGGTGTCAACTCTGTACCGTACGGCTCAATGCCCTGCGCCGTGCGGTGTCTTCCAGTGTACAATTTTTTTTTTTTGAAATCTTTGGTTTTTCAGCAATGTGTCGAAGAGAATGTTTTAGCTTGAAAACATGAGTTCATTTGGTTTGAAAATCATGATTGAAATGGAAATGATGTATCTCCACACATAAACGGCATCTCCATGACCACGAATGGGTCGCGTGATACACGCCGAGAGATTTACATTTTGATCGAAATCGTCGTTCTAAGTCCAAAAGAAAGCTATAGAGCTTCCTCCGGACCTAGTTCACGTCCCCCTCAGATTACGAATACAATTCTGATAAGAACACAGATTATACCTTGCACTGATTCAACGGAAAAGATGGAATTGGTTGGACGGAAAAATGGGTACGGGACCTCTGAATTTTATGAGAGAAATTTGGATGGAGCGAAGATATGGTGATAGAGTTTCGGGTTTTGAGAGAAATTTTTACTGGACTCTTCTTCAATTAACTTATTCGCGAAATTTTCAGTCCTCGAAACCGTTTGGTGAGCTCAGGTTTTATAGATGCGGACATTGGATAGCTTCACACGTTAAGCAAGATTCCCACGGCGGGAAGTCGAGCTACGAGTACGCTTTGCCGTACCACGTGACCGTTTTTGAGCTGCTGGGCGAATGCGGGAATCATGGGATGGGGTTCATACATCGTGCGGTGTTTAAAGGATGCCGTGCGGTGCATAAGAGGAAGCCGCGCGGTGGCGATGAATTTTGAAGCCGTACGGTTTGAACAAGATGACCGTACGGTTTAGGTAGTTTTAGGATTTTTGGCGTTTTGGTTTATTTTGACCCGGGATCGTTCCAAGGTATATTCAGTGCTCTTTTCATCATCGGGGATACACAAGTCATCAAAATTGGGGTGTCTACAGTTGCCCCTCTTCAACGCGGCTTGGTCACCATCGTGTTGGTGCAAGTCGTGTTTGAAGATTCGGACATCCCAATTCGATCAATCATGCGAGAAAAGAAACAAAACAAGAAATTTGGTCGAGCCCAGGGCTTCCTACGTACCTCATTTGTGAGGATCAGACCAATCGTAGTTCGGCGGGGCTGCTGTGGAAGTTGACACCTCATTTTTCAACGAGGGAAAAACGAACGATGTTTGCAAAGTGAGGGAAGATATTTTTGGACGTTCGAAAACCGTTGAAAATAATTTGGGAGGTTCGGAAACCATTAAAAATAATTTTGGAGGTTCGGAAACAGTTAAAAATGATTTTGGGAGGTTCGGAAACCGTTGAAAATAATTTGGGAGGTTCGGAAACCGTTAAAAATAATTCTGGGGGTTCGGAAACCGTTAAAAAATGATTTTGGAGGTTCAGAAACCGTTTAAAAGTAAATTCTGAATACTATAGAGGATTTGAAAATTTTGATTTGCCCAAAAACATGGTTTTGGGTAAAGTGATGGGGCCTTACGCAAGCGTAAGCATTTGGAGGGGCCAAAAGTGTGATTTTTGGAAAAGGGAAAGAAGGGGGGTACCGTACGGTGTAAAATATCGCGCCGCACGGTGCCGAAACCTATTTCGGCTAAAACTGATTCAAGACCGCCAAATTCGCTTCGGCTTTCTCGCTTCTTTGTTCAAAGGCTTCGGTCGGTTACGAACCGAGCATCTTCTGCCAAAATCTTCTTCTTCTTTCAAACTTCCGATCGCAATCTTTGTGATTCTAAACTCATGGCGAGTTCAAGTAGTAGCGAGGACCGATCGTTAACGCCCGGCGCTGAGCCGTCATCGTCGGTTCATGTGGAAGAAAGTTCGGCATCTCAACCGGCAGTGGGTGAAGCGGTCTTGATGGGTGATGAATTTCCGAGTCCGGTTGGCTCGATTGGAGTTGGTACTGATGGTAACGGGCACCGCACGGTGCCGACTGAGGTTGAACTGCCTCGTGCGGTGGAAGAGGGTTCTTCAATGGCTGAGCCGAGCAGTGAGAGGTTACTCACGGCGACACTCGGTAGTGGTTCGACGGAGATGGGTCAGGCCCACGGCTTGATTGGTAGTGGTGGCAGTCCGACGGTTGTGGGAGAATTGCCGGTGAGCGGCAGTGTTGATGATCAGTCTACAGGAGACCAAAGTGATGCCATGCAGGGTGGCGAGAGCGGTTCGAGACCTATGGAGGTTGATGTGCCGGACATGGGTGCACGAGTTACCGAGGTGGAGATGGATATCGAGGGTGTATATGTTCTTGTTGAGCGGAGACCCGCCGGGGAGGGTGTAGACACTGGTTCTTAGGAGAGTTTGGTGCCTGGTGACCTTTCGAGTGTTTCTCTGGTTGTCGAGGTGCCAGTGAGAGGTGAGGGGTTGTCGGTGGCTATCCCGGTGATCAGAAGTGACCTGGGAGAGGAGACGGTGGCAGTTGAGGAGGCTCAGACTTCGAGCAGTAGCGGCGAGGAAATGGAGGAGGTACATACTGAGGTGGCTGAACCCACCATGATAGCTTCTCGGGTTTTCAGAGGTTTGGCTCAGTCACTGGGCACAGGGAGTGCTGTTGGTGGAGAGAGTTCTGACCCGCCGGTTGTTCCTACTGCAGTTGGTTCTTCCCGGACTCCAGGTTTTGGCTTGGCTGACACGCTGGAGGGAGTGAGAGATGAGGACTTGATGCGGATTCTTCGGGAGGATCCGACTTTTGCTGCTGTTCTGAGGGAGGAGAGAGTGTCGGAGCACGTTCAGGACGTGGTCCTGGAGGAGAGGCAGGGAGAAGTTGAGGTTGCGGGAGAGCCTTTGTCCTTGGCGGCAGAGGTGGAGATAGCCGAGAGCAGCAGGGCTCCGTTTACTCCAGAGACTTACGTGCCACGGGTGCACTTCTTTATGCCACTGGGGTGTGACGTGTACTCGCCGGTACACCTATTTTACTGTGAGACGACCTTGCGGAGGGACCCGGAGACCCACATCTCAGCACGTCCACTGGTATGTATTTCAGTTATTGCATTTTGATTACTGTACTTGCTTTTCAATCCTGTATTCGCATGCTTCCATTGCTGTTGCCTGAGAGACTTGTATTTGCTTTTTGAATCAGTGACACACCTCCTTGCCTGTGTATGGAGGTTCGTCAGACTCTCTTGAGCGTTATGAGAGCTTGCCAGGGGCAGTGAGAGAGCTAGTGGCAGGCACGGGCTTTCTAGAGTTTATCCGGCTTTTGACGCCGACGCGGGAGGACCGCAGGTTGCTGAGAGCTTTAGTTGAGCGTTGGTGGGACACCACCAACACGTTTCACTTGAGGTTTGCTGAGATGACCGTGACGCCACTGGACTTTTCGGCGATCACTGGTCTGAGAGTTGGCGGGGAGCCGATACCGTTTGACTCGGGGCTGTACAAGGACAGAGCGGCCATCAGGTACTTTCTAGGGAGAGAGGTTGGAGAGGGAGAGCCCATGGTGCGGTTTGACCACTTGCCGGTCATATGGGACCACGAGCCAGAGTCGTCGACCGAGGCGGCTCAGATGGCTAGAGCTTACTTGTTGTACTTGTTTGGTGTGTTCCTATTTCCGAACAGGCGGTGTGGGGTTCCCCTGGGTTGGCTCCCGGCACTAGCGGACTTGAGCAGGGTGTCTAGCTTGGACTTTGGAGGTGCTGCTTTGTGTACCCTTTACTGCTTCTTGGGTTCCGATAGCCGCGGCGAGAGGACGAGCCTCGGCGGCTTCTAGAGGGTGGTTGAGGTAAGATTTTACCTGCTTTCTTTTGCTTTCCAGTACTTTGAATATTGTCATGTATATTGCTGCTTCTGTTTGCTGATAAAGGCTTTAACCCTGCAGGTGTGGGCTTATGAGGTGCTGGGGATGTATCCGCCGGCCAACAGACATGAAAATGAGGTGGTGATCCCCCGAGCGGCGAGCTGGGACTGAGGGCACCGGTATACACGTGGGAAGGATAAACGACTTTTGCCGCTTCTTGGACCAGACTGACGGGAGTACGGTATGATTTTGCACTTGCTTTCAAACTTGAGCTTTCTGTTCTATGTTCGACTTTTTCTAATGAAGTTGAAATTCCTGGCAGGTGAGGTGGCATGTCTGGGATGATGTCCCGGACGAGTACTTGCAGAGGAGCAGGGAGGTGACACGGGGACGAGTACTGCTGGAGTCCCCGTACGGTTGGCAGTGGTACCTGGGAGAGAGGGTGCCTCGTCAGTCCCTTAGGTTAGAGCACTTCAGGATACCAGGGTGTATCCCCCCTGGCGTACAGCGGACTGACGAGTACACGCGGGCAGAGATAGAGAGGTACACTCTGCTAGACACTAAGCTTCCTTTCAGCAATTCCTCATACTGGGAGGCCTTTCTGACAGAGGACCTGACTAGCTTTTTGGACGTAGAGACGCTTATAGCAGCCACGGAGACTGCCTTGCCAGTGTTGAGGAGAGAGATAGAGGTCCAGACAGCTGGAGGGATGATGGGAGTGGTGGACATTCCTTCAGTTGCTCCTCCGCACGACCTTACTTCTGTTCAGGTAACCTGTAAAAGGAAAGAAAGAAAATACAATTTAGTTTGCATTTCTTTTAAAGCATTATTTGGAATACCTGTGTAACACTTTTCTCTTGTTTTGCAGATCCCTGCCAGCTAGGCGTCAGAGTCCTATCAGCTGATCCTGGATCTTGAGGCTTTAGTGCGCCGGCTGATGATTGGTGATGTTCCTGCAGTCCGTCCCCGTGCTGAGCCGGGAGTGGTGATCCGAGAGGGCGGAGCTGGCAGAGGCAGAGGTGCCAGAGGCGGTGGAGGAGCTCGGGGAGATAGAGGTGGAGCCCGCGGCGGTGGCGGTGTTGAGAGAGGCAGTGGAGCCAGAGTTAGAGGTGGCGACAGAGGCCGAGGTGCCCGGGGGGCTGACAGAGGTAGTGGCGCAGGCATGGCTGCAGGAGGAGTGAGCAGAGGAGTTGGACGTAGAGCTGGTCGTAGCCCTTCTCCTGGCAGAGGGACTTCTCAGGTGATCATTTTGCTTTGTTACTTGTGTTTCTTGTGCTTGCAAACTTGTATATCAGCCTTGTATACTGATGAAAATTGCTTTGGTTGTGTAGAGTATGTCTCCACCTTCGAGGTCAGAGCTCAAGAGGGCGAGGCATGCTGAAGGTGGCCCTGTAGCCCCTCCGTCTGACAGAGAGCTTCGAGGCCGCCAGTCTTCAGCTGAGAGACCGGGAGGGAGTGTACCAGGAGGTCCAGCTCCGCCGTCACGGTGGACGTTCAGGCAGGGAGAGACAAACAGTAGTGAGGACGAGGACACGGGTCCTGCTGTGTTCGAGGAGTGCAGGCCACGGGTCCAGAAGCGGGCCCGTTCTTGAGTAGGTAGGTCAGGCCTGCGTGCCTGCTTTTGATTTTAGGGCGCCTGTTTGCCCGTTTTTTACATTTTATTTCCATGGATGCGGCCTGCGTGCCGTGGTAGTATTGATGATGATATTGGGCCTGTTTTGCCCCTGGATATATGCACATTTTTATGATATGGATGGATGTTTGCACATGGTTTTATAGAAACTTGCATTTTCATTATGTAAAATGACTTACATTAGTAAAGACTTGAATCTAAAAACCAAATCTAGCACTGAGAGTGCGTGAGATACTGTGGGGAAATGTATGTATGGGAATTTTGAGATTGTGAGAGACATGTGAGTCGACTCGATAGAATTTGACACTTCTGGCTTTATGTAGGAAAACTGGAAAGAGAGTGAATTGAGCGGATTTTTAGAGTGAAAAATGCCCCGAAACTTGATAATGAAGTATGCTACAATGCTTGCAAGCCCATGAATTTGAGCAAATCTTGAAAAGTCGTGATCCGGTGCGTCAAAACTTGGTTTTCGGCGGACCCGGGTCTTCCAAATGAACAGAAACTTGTTGAATCCATGAAACATGCTTGACGTGTGTTTCCCAAGCCTGAAAACACATTATACATCCTTGCTTGCAGCGAATATCCCGAGAACTTGTAGAAAAAGTTGAGAAATTTTGCCCGAATCTCCGTATCCGGGGCTTTTGGCGTATCCGTCTATCGAGACGTCCTTTGAAAATGCCGAACAATTCCTCCACTAAGTCTTGGATACTTATTTGGAGTTGTATGTGCAAGAAAAGTGGCCAAAAGTAGCATGGAATGGGTCCCAGAGGGCCAAAGTTAGAATTTTTGGCCAAGAATGGCCACCGACACCGTGCGGTGTTGAAACAGGTGCCGCACGGTGCCTTTATTGATGCCGCACGGTGCTGATGCCCAGTTGGGCCACTTCTGACACTGTTTGCTTGCAGACTGACTTGTGTTTTGACTTCCCCATGTATGTTTGCACGTCCAAGAGCCTTGAAGGGCTGAATTCAATCTATTTTGAGAAAACTCACAAATTTTGCTTGACCATCGCGCTTCCCGATGCGGCACGCTTCCCGAGGCACATGTTTTCCGAGATTTTTGAACTTTTCTCGCTAGAATGGCTATAAGTAGCCTTGCTTCCACGGTATTTTCTCCTTGAAAAATCATTCTCCATACCTCTTTCCGTATTCTCTCAATGGCTGTCAGTATCTCAGCTTTGGTTCGCCCTTGGCTTGACGAACTTGATGGTTTGGGCTGGCTGAATTTTCGCGACCACAGGTTTGCATCAATGCGTTACATTCGGGATGTAACCATACGTCCTGAATTGCTCCATGCTGCCGTCCGCTTCTGGGACCCGGAAGTGCATGTGTTCCGCTTCGGTTTGCAAGAATTATGCCCCACGGTGGAAGAGTTCCACGCGTACCTTGGAGGTTTCGACCTGGAGATACCTGTCATTCCTCTTCAGGGAGTGAGTTGTGCTGATGTACTGTCCTCAAAGCTGGGTTTGAGCAAAAATGCTGCGAAGTCTATGACCCAGGGAGGTGTTCTCAACATCCCGCGCTTGATTAACCAGTTCCGTCCAGAAGGCTTTGCTTTGTGTCTTGTAATTCTGGCGGCATTCTTGTTTGTCCGTTCAGATCATAAGGCAAGTGCAGCATTGGTGGGAGTGGTCAGGCAGATTAAGGAGCGTAAGGATGTAGCTCCAATGGTTTAGGCTGAAACTTTGATGGGCTTGGATGGAGTCCATGCTGGGCAGACCAATGTTTTTGAAGGAAGTGCTTTGCTCCTACATGTAGGCTTCTCACTCAGCTCTCCTTTTTCTGGTTTTGCACTCGTTCTCATTTTACCTCAACACTCGGGTTTAGGTTTTCTATGGCTTCTTACTTGTCTTTTTCTCATGTAGATTTGGTTGTGTGACAAGGCTGCTCTTTTGGAGGCAGTGCCGCGAAACAGGGTGCACGATTTGTTCAAAGGGATTACCGGGAGTTTCACAGGAGTGTCCCGGGTTGGGTTCAAGTACTTTCTCAGCTGAAGGAGGATACCATTTCCTGGCGCTTGAACTGGCTGGCTCGTCCTACCATGACAATGAGTAACATGGGACGTCATCGAGTAGTGCTGGCGGGTCTGACCTGTTGGACCTTTT
>JAXBDA010007663.1:0-16945 GCA_036023075.1 Gaultheria prostrata
CCGAGTATCAAACCTAGCGACACGTCCCAAAGACGGCCCTAGTATCACAATTTCATGTTCTCACTTTCAATTTATAGTACATAAGCCACGTGTTCGTGTCATTGTGTCACCCATACCCCGCGATGTTTGTTCAATCCACAACTCTCGTCGAGTTCGATCAAATAGACACACTTCGCGTGAAACGTAAGGTTAATCAATCATAGAAACCCAACAAATCTATAATCGTACAAGCAAATAAGTCCGGGACAATTATCGGAACATGAAACGAGGTTTGGAGGGTGGTTATACCAAGCAAAAGCCCGAAGGAATCAAAAGGGATCACAAACATAATTTTTGGCCAAAATGGCCAGTTGTATCGATACACATCAGGGGTGTATCGATACACCTGGCTTAATATCTGAACAGACAAATCTGTATCGATACAGAGCCCTTTTGTATCGATATAGACACGTTGTATCGATACAACTACCTTTTATATCGATACACCTACCACACCTGGCCCCCAAATCTGAACAGTCGATCCTGTATCGATACAAAGCACGTTTGTATCGATACAACCCCCGTTACGAGCAGATTTTTGACAGCTTTTTTCTTGGTTTTCAAGGGAGTTCAAAACAACACAACCCAAGTAATTTTTCAACATAATGGGCAACATTAAGACTATATAACAACAACTTCATGAAGAAATTCACTCATTTACAAGATCAAACACAAACCCCACCCAAAATGACTAGAAATGGGCTTTTCAAGGGATTTTCAAGGATTGTAAAAAGATGGATCAAATGGGGCTCAATTCTCACACAAGCACTTGAAAACATTTAGTAATGAGAGAGATTTCCCAACCTCTTGTGAGACTTAGCTCCAAGTGAAAGATTGCAAAACCCTAGCCTTTTTCTCCAAGCTCCAAGTGAAATTACTACCTCCCAGAGTGAAACAAGTGATCCCCGAGCTTCCTAACGCGTAGAGGTTTCGATTTTATGCACGGGCCTTGAAGGATTTGGAGAGAGGAGGTGTGATTTTGGTGGGGTAGAAGATGACAATGGAGAGTTAGAGAGAGAGGGAGAAGACGTCTAGAGAGGGAGAAAAGGGGTGTGTGTGTGTCTCACCACATGCACCCTTAAACATAAAAGAGAATTACATCCCAAGTCCAAAAGTGACTTGTGTAATGCAATTAAGTCTCTATCCACACACAACACTACATAACCCAACACTTAAACATTTTAATTAATTCATCACGTTACCCCATCCTTATCTCCGGAAAATTAATATAATTATACGGGTCTTTACAGTATAGCTTTCTCATTCCTCTTCTTGTGTTCATTTTCATTGTAAAGATTGATTTCATATAAATCTTTGATCTCGAAGTGTTTGGGTAATGTTTGAGTCATGTTTTTTATGTGTTTCAAGTTGGTTTTGCTTGGGTTAAAACCCCCCTTTGAATCTGAAAATCTGTGCAAAATTTCCCTGAAATGACCTGGTATCAATACCCCTGAGACCGGGTATTAATACCAGCAGGTTCTATTTTTCTACTATGTACCTGGTATCAATACCCAGTTTCTGGGTATCAATACCAGAGAGCTCTGGACACTAAAACTTTTTTTTGAGTCCCCTTTCGACTTTCGATTGTCTTGGGCCTTCTCTAATGTATTGTTTACTTAAAATATTACTCCTCATCGACCTCCTTGTTGATTGGATTGGTAGCTTAGCACTCCTTTGACCCTCATGACCTATTTTCATGCGACGCACAGATTATTATCATTATGTATGACTTGAGACACTTAGAGATATGTGTGCCATGAGTCTAATTTGGTGTGTTCAATGATTCCTTAAGTTTCCCTCGGGGTTCGTGTGATATGGTCGACACCTAATGACACTATTTTGACGAGAATCGATCGAACTAGTTTTTCTTTTTTTTCTTTTTTTAAGCATTGAATTGAGTTGAGGTTGTGCATGAATACTTAAACGACTTGAATGAACATGAAATGAGATTGTGAATTAAATGAATGGCACGGAGCCCGAAAGGGTATGTCCGGTTAGCACGGAGCCCGAAAGGGTGTGTCAGGATGGCACGGGGTCCGAAAGATATGTCCGGATTATAATCAAAGAAACAAATGAATGATAAACTTGGCGTGAATGACATGAGGGTTACGTTGGACACGAGTTGGATACGACGGGGATTGATTGAATCGATCTTATAGATTATAAGGCATCGTGACTTTCCAAATTCCTTTCCTATACTTCCATTAAACTTATTAAATGTTTTCCTTCCTTGTTGTACATCACGAGCATCTCATTTTCATTTAGAATTGATAGACGTTTTCCTATTGGGCTAGTGAGCTCACCCTTATAATTTTAGGAACCCAGCACGGAGGAGCATGACATGGATTGTGCGATGTGCATGCATACATGATTTTTGGAAGCTTATGAAGGAGTTATGACATCATCTTAGGACTATATTTTTTTGACGAGATGATTTTGTAACTTAAATCATGTTTTACTTTTTGACAAATGGGCAATTGTAATAACTTTGTACTTAAGTAGTTTCATTTTGGGCTCGGGAGATCCGTAGACCTATTTGTGTTGACCATGACTATGTAATTCGACCTTTGACTTGGACCGTGGATGGTGTTGACCTCCACGTGGATTATGTATTCTTTTAAGTTTATGAAAATCAGGGCGCGACAGCCTGTGCCACTAGCCCTCCTGAAAGGTCCGCCCCCCGGTGGCCTTAAAAGAATTAATAGCACCTTAGAGCATCTCCAACCAAGCTCCATATCTCCATATTTTGAAGATATGTAGATTAAATGCACTCCAACCAAGCTCCATTTTGTAGCTCCAAAATGGAGACAACATTTTATGTCTCCAAATATAGTAACCCAACACGAAGATGGAGATCCATCTCCATTGGTACTTATCACTTTTCATTCAATATAACATTGAAAAACTTTTAAACTATAGATCTCTAATTTGACACCGATATTAGATATAGTTAGTAAAAAATTCAAAATTAGTAATTTGCAATTCGAAGGAATGTTGGTAAATTTGGGAGGGAAAGTGAGGGAATTGTGAGTTTTTTTAAATATACAAATGGAAATGTAGATTTGTAGTTGGAGTCTGTATAAATAGTAATAAGCTTCAAACCTAATTTTTGAATCAAAAATAGTATTTTGGTTCTAAAAAATGGAGTTTCGGAGACTCATGGATTCCAACCCTTACCCCTTTTTTTCTCCCAAATTTGAGTCAAATTTTGAGTAAAAACCCAATTAGGGTGGTAGCATCTCCAATGGCAAACTCCAATTTTGACCCAAATTTATTACTCCTATTTTTAAAACATTCAATGGCATACATGTAAATAAGAGAGGAGAGGATCATCTTCGGCGAAGCTCCGCCGACAAAACCCTAACCCCTCAATCAAAGATGCTACATACCTTGTGGAACCCTTCACCTTATTTGATAAACTCTTCTCCACCAAACTGTGGTGCTTATCGACACCACCCTGCCCCCAATCATACGATTCGATCAAGCCCAATGGTTACATGCCCTACCCCCTCTGCTCACACATAACGCTCTCTCACTACTATGTTTGGCATCAGTGACATGAATGAAAAAAGAGTAATTAATTTATGAAGTGGAAAGATCCGTTGGAAAAATGGACAGGAGTTAGGGTTGTCCCCAATTTGGGCCAAAAAATTGTAAAACCCAAAATGTTGAAGGATTTGAATCATGCATTGGAGAGGAATTTTTGAGATTTTTGCCCGAATTTTGAATTTGAATATAATGAGTCAAATATTGGAGTTGATGTTAGCAATTTCAAAACTAGTTAGACTTTAAAAAAGAGCAAACTTTTAAATCTCAAGCCTTAACAATCAGGCCTAACTCCTGAGGTTTAAAGTCATAATTGATATAAGTGCATGCATTAGTTCGAAACATGATGTATGTTAGCCATAATTCTTATTTGATCGGATCGACTATTTTCTACCGTATAAGAGCATCTGCATTAGCTTTTTTAAAATTTGGACCAAATTACACCTTAAAATGTCATTTTATTACTTTAGCTAGTTACTTTCGAAATGACTACTGCATCAGACTCTCTAATTTCATGTCATTAAACTACTCTTTCTTTATACATATACTTTTATGTTTAAATGACCTGGACAGCCATTTCTCTGCCCAGAGATAAACCACTCCCCTGGCCTCCTGGTCTCGACTATTAAAAGTTTTGTCCATTTCACCGATACGCAGGCCATACCATCGAAGAGTGTCATACTTTGCGTGATGTCATCCACAGTACGCCCGTCACGCATTGAAATGCTTGGAAGCTTGAGGGTTCCACAGATTCAATGACAGGGATCGTAGGACTCTTGTAGATAGTGAAGTCCTCTTCAGCAAAGATTGTGATCAACTCTGTGCCGATGATGAACTTGATCCTCTGATGCAAACTAGAGGGGGCGGTTTTATTCTCTAATTGTTATACTCCCTTCGTCCCTAAATTAAAGATCTAATTATTTTTCGAACCAAAAAATAAAATACGTTTTTGCATAACATCTTTAATTTCCGCACCAAATGAAAGATCTCAATTAGATCTTTGATTTAGTGCGAGGAAAGTTAAAAATTATGCACGAACATACTTTATTTTATGGTTTGAAAATTACACGTCTTTTCATAGGAGACACTTATCTAAGGACGGATATGATGGAGAACATTTTTACCAGATTTATTCTAACAAATGTAATTGTAATGGCTATAGAAAACACTCCTACTGGAATTCGATATTCGATTGAGCTGATTTTTATAAGGGTTTGTTAATTTAATATTTTGAACATCAATATAAAAAATGAGCTTAATCAGATATTCTTAGGAGTGTTTTCGAAATATAAAACACGAAGAAAAAGAAAGAAAAACCAAAGCATAAATACAAAAATGCACCTACTAGTTACAAAGAAAGAGGGAAAAAATGACTAAAATAATCACACATGTGAGTGATCAAACAACGGCTCTTGACTCTTGAAAAGGAACTGTAGATCACATTATTGATTGGGTTATTTGAGCGAGGCTTGTAAACTCCATTTTTTTGGATTTCCCTCGCTAGTTTGGTGTAGAATGGAGTTTGAAGAGAGAGAGATGTGGATGCTCTAATGGTTTTTCTTTCAGCGTTTCGTTGTTAAAATCTTGTGGCCTAGGCGCCTAGCTTAGGTTTAGCTTTGTTTCATTTGCAGGACAGTGATGGTTTCAGTAGTGCTTTGCTTTGTTGGATTATTTTCTTTCGAATGCCCATGTGCTCTTCTAGCTTTTGGTTTAATTTTTTTTTTTTTTGAACAGAAAAAAAAAATGCTCTTGTAGGGACTTTATTGCATCGATAGGCTCTGGCCCCGGGATAACCGGTGCCGGCCAGATTTAACCCAACCCAGCTTTTGGTTTAATTTGAACAATGAAATTAGTTTCAAATATAATTCACTTGACTTTATTATTTGGAAAAATAAACAAGTACAACTTTAAAACTAAATTATCTATTTTTGTAAGTCAGCTACAAATGTACAATTAGCTTAATTAGTCTCTCTTTAAATAACACAATACTAGGAGTACTAAAATAATTTTAAAATCGAGGAAGTACTAAATAACTGAGTCACTTCATATCAATTGTCGTGTGGACTAAAAGCCATCTCTTAAACAACCAAAAAATGATACACGCATAACAATTAAACACAATATAAAACATAAAACGTCCTACGTTGCGGTTCACATATACTGATGGGCCCCACCAACTTAACCCAACAAAAAAAAAACTTGAAAATCACAAAACTCCCGCAGCCACAACCCACCCCACCGCCCACCACCACTGCTAACCTCCGCTACCTATAACACTCACCTCACCCACCTCCGACGACCGCCAACACAACGACATGCAATAACCATCACCAAGGTTCCCCCACCCACCCACTCTATTATCTAGGACTCCAATTTCTGCATCGTATACTTCCCAGCTCAGATAAATCCAACCCTCTCTCTATCACTGTTAATATAAGGCAGTAGATATAGATAAAGGTGTATATAGGCCTACATATGTGTATGCATGTGCAGAAGCAGTAATTTTTTTTCCAATTGCTATTGTTCCGCAAATTGGATTTGTGATGAAATTGTGATTCTTAAGTCGATTTGGTGAACTGGATATTTGTGTATTTGCAGAAAGTTGGGGCTCTGGACCCCCTCCCAAAAAAAAAAAACTTTGACCTCAATTTCTCAAACTTCACTTAATTTCAATTTACCTCCGAAACTATAGCTCAGTTATTTAATCGACCCCCACCGTCTAAGTCAGTTAGCTCCCAAACGGAAATCGCTGAGTTGGCCATAACGGCTCAGTTAAATCAACCATGTAGCTTGGCATGTGGCGCCACATGTGCACTATGTAAAAAAAAAACGCCACATGTAAAAAAAGAGAAATAAAAAATGTGAAACTACTCTTGACACACTTTCTCACTCCTTTTTTAAAAAAACGTAAAAGTCCTCTTTGAGAATTGCAAAACATCAAAAACTCAGAGAGATGAATTGGGTGAAATAAAGGAACAGAAGATAAAAAAAAAACCCAGAAAGGAAAACCATGAGAGCTCATTGGAGACCGCAGCCACCACTGTCGCCACCGGCCAATCCTGTTGAATAACGGAGCTATAGTTTGGGAGGTAAACTGAAATTAAGTGAAGTTTGGGAGTGTAAGAGACATTGAGGTCAAAATTTAGATGATGATGATGATGTGTGTGTGTGTGTGTGTGTGTGTGTGTGTGTGTGTGTGTGTGAGAGAGAGAGAGAGAGAGAGAGAGAGAGAGAGAGAGAGAGAGAGAGTAATCATGGTGGTGTTGCATGTGTTGGTTGGACATGAGGTTCTCATAGTGAACCAAGTCACTACATCCCCATAGTGACTTCAATTGTGGGCCCTTTGAAATATTCATTTGAGATCGGAACCGTTCATTTTTTCCTGAATGTTGAGCGCATCATGGGTACAAAAAATTATGATTATCGGGGATGAGTAGACACACAATTAAGACAAAATTGTCTTAAAGTGTATTCCCCAAATGATATTGCTCATCCATATGAATGGTATCCGAACATATGACTACCAATATCCAATTAATTTGATTTTTTACATGAATGATCTACTCAACGTACCCAACATATTGTACAGTTCCGATCCCAAATACAAATTATAGAGGGCCCACAATTGAGGTAACTATGGGAATGTAGTGACTTGACTTACTACGGAAACTCCAAAACCGTGTTTTGTTGGTGGTGGGTTGTAACTCTAGGTGGTGGTTCACTCCTCTCCTCTCTTCTCTCTCTAATTGATCGAACAATTGGGGAGCCAGTTTTCATTTTTTTTCAATTGGAGAGCCTGTTTTCATATACTCCTATTTTTTTTTACTTGGCTAAGGTGGTGGGCCTTACCAGTACACATGGCACGCCACTTAGGAGCCATGTAGGACGTTGTGTCCGGTGTTGTGTTCGGTTGTTGTGTGTAGCATTTCCGTTACAGCATCCCAGAACCCTTGTTTTCTTTTGACTTTGTCAACATTATTTTTTTTTTCAGTTCTCATCTGTACAAAAAAAGAAAAAAGGAAAAAAAATAGGTATGATTTTCTAATTACCTTCCACACGCGCAGCGAACTGGCTTCTGTGAGAGGCTTTCGATTCTGTTTACAGAACACAACACTACACAAACCCACCTCTCTCTCTCTCTCTCTCTCCTTCATCACTGCATTCTGTGATTTCTGTCTCTCCAAATTTCAACCCTCCACTCCGGACCAGAAATAACAACTCCGCCCCAGATCTTTGCATGGACCCTCGCCTGATTCGAGCTCCGTCATCCGCCGACGGTCCTCTCCGCCTCAATGTATTAGATCCGTAACACACAAATCTGTGAAATGGCACACAAATATCTCCGCACCCCTTGAAAGCAAAAAACAAACACTCCCGTATATCCATTTCTTCTTCGCCGTACAAAACACGACTGTGACAGACAATGGCGGCGACTAATTCAACCACGACGACAGTGACACCGGTGGAGGGGGGTGGAGTATCGGCGGAGGAGGCGGCGACGAAGGCGGTGTACAAGAGGTACGAAGGGTTAGTAATGGTACGGACGAAAGCGATTAAGGGGAAAGGGGCTTGGTACTGGGCTCACTTAGAGCCTATCCTCGTTCACAACACTGATACCGGCTTACCCAAATCAGTCAAACTCAAGTGTTGTCTCTGCGACGCCGTTTTCTCCGCCTCCAACCCTTCTCGAACTGCTTCTGAGCATCTCAAGCGAGGCACTTGTCCCAATTTCAATTCCTCCATTTCACCAACCCCCATTTCCTCTGTTTCCCCTTCTTCTTCTTCCTTGCCCAACCTACCCTCGTCCTCTCCTCCTCCGCCGCCTCCGCCTCCTTCTAGTACTAACCGAAAGCGCTCTTCTTCCTCCTCCTCCGGTGGCCGAGGCCGCGGCGGAGGTGGTAGTGGTGGTGGTGGTGGTGCTTCTCCTTCTACTCCTGCTTTCCAGCTTCCACCGCTTGCGATTGTCGATCCGTCGCGGTTTTCAGTAGAGCTAGCCTACCCGCCGCCTGCTACTGCTGTTGTTACTCCTCCAACTGCTGGCGGCGGCAGTGGTGGGTGTTCTTCTTCCTCTTATTATCATTCTAGTCAGCAGCATCAGCATTTGATGTTATCAGGTGGGAAAGAAGACTTGAGTGCATTAGCTATGTTGGAAGACAGTGTGAAGAAGTTGAAGAGTCCGAAATCATCATCATCACCTGGCCCAACCCTAACAAAAACCCAAATCGATTCATCCCTTGATTATCTTTCCGATTGGGTGTACGAATCATGTGGGTCCGTCTCATTTTCCAGCCTCGAGCACCCAAAGTTCAGAGCTTTCCTCAACCAGGTCGGATTGCCTCTGGTTTCGCGACGAGAATTTGCTGGACCCAGATTAGATGCTAAGTACGAGGAAGCCAAATCAGAGTCAGAATCAAGAATCCGAGATGCCATGTTCTTTCAAATTTCGTCCGATGGGTGGAAGTCGGAGAGTTTAGTGAATTTGGCTGTGAATCTTCCCAATGGGACTAGTGTTTTCAGAAGAGCTGTTTTCACTTGTGGGAATGTTCCTTCCAAGTATGCGGAGGAGGTTTTATGGGAAACGGTAAGGGGCATTTGTGCAAATGCTGTGCAACAATGTGTAGGTATAGTTTCAGACAGATTCAAAGCCAAGGCATTGAGGAGTTTAGAGAGTCAACACCATTGGATGGTAAATCTTTCCTGTCAGTTTCAAGGGGTTAATAGTTTGATTAAGGACTTGAGTAAGGAGCTTCCATTGTTCAGCAATGTGACTGACAATTGTCTAAAACTAGCGAATTTTGTCAATAACAAGTCTCTAATCCGAAACTCTTTCCATAAGTATCAGTTGCAGGAGTATGGCCAATCTGGGTTGTTAAGAGTACCTATGAAAGACCACGATAAATCCAACTTTGGACCCATCCACACTATGGTGGAGGATATATTGAGTTCGGCTAGGGCACTTCAGTTAGTCTTGCTCGATGAATCGTACAAGATCGTGTCAATGGAGGAGCAAATCGCTAGAGAGATCGAGGAAATGCTGAGGGATCCCCATTTTTGGAACGAATTAGAGGCGGTCCACTCCTTGGTTAAACTGATCAAGGGAACGTCTCAGGAGATTGAGAAAGAAAGGCCATTGGTAGGGCAATGCATTCCTCTATGGGATGAGCTGAGAACTAAAGTGAAGGACTGGTGTTCTAGATTCCACGTTGCTGAAAATCACGTGGAGAAAGTGATCGATAGACGGTTCAAAAAGAACTACCATCCGGCTTGGGCTGCCGCGTTTATACTTGATCCACTGTATCTAGTTAGGGACACCAGTGGGAAGTATCTACCCCCCTTCAATTGCTTGACACCTGAGCAAGAGAAGGATGTGGACAAGCTCATTACCCGGCTTGTATCGAGGGAAGAGGCTCATATTGTTCTTATGGAACTTATGAAGTGGAGAACCGAAGGACTTGATCCCGTATATGCACAAGCCGTGCAGTTGAAGCAGAGGGACCCCATTACAGGAAAAATGAAAATTGCTAATCCCCAGAGTAGTAGGCTTGTGTGGGAAACTCACCTCACTCAGTTTAAGTCATTAGGGAAAGTTGCAGTGAGGTTGATCTTCCTTTGCGCCACTTCATGTGGGTTCAAGTGCAATTATTCTTTCTTGAAATGGGTGAGTACTCATGCACATTCTAGGTTAGGAATGGACAGGGCTCAGAAATTGATATTTATTGCTGCTCATTCGAAGCTTGAGAGGCGGGACTTTTCAACTGACGAAGAGAAGGACGCGGAGCTGTTCGCATTGGCAAATGGTGAGGATGATGTACTGCATGAGGTCTTCTACTAATGCATCTCCTGTGTAAGACGTTTTTTTTCCTTCTTTAGAATGCCAGATTTGTAGGATTTATTGATTTTTTCCCTCTGTTGTTGCTATTTTCACCTTGTATTCATCTACTTGCTCCTTTTGGAAGAGGTTAGCTTCCTGGGGTGGTATGGAGAGGACATGAATGAGAAGTTGGATAATGTGTATTCACTACTTCAGACACTCATGGTTCATAGCAGTGCTCACTCCCACCCAAGCATGATCAAAGGGATTTGTTGAAAAGGAACTTTTGTTTCTTTTGAAGATAGGATGCTGCATGAAAATGAGTTGTAGATGTTCTAAGATATAGAATATTTATGACGGGGAAGCTTTTTATTCTCCCTTGGCTTTTTCAAGTTCAAAAATGAAGTTTATATGAAGTTTGGTCAATTCCTGTTAATTTCTTTCTTGAACTTGAAGTTTGCTTCAGTAATGAATTTATGTATTCATGCCATATAGAGTTCTTCAATATGAAGGTTAATGGCGGTATTTGTTCAGAAGCATGCTTTAATCCTCTATAAATCAACCTTCACCTTACCTTTTTTCTGAGGCAACAAATTTAGAGACTGATTATAGTGCTGTGTCAATGTTCCATGGACCACGGCAAATTTAGACTGATTAAAGTGCTTTTTCGTTCTCACAAATTCTAAATTTCACAAGGTATTAGCATTTCATCAGCATAAAATTGTAGTTCATCACAAGTGCAAATGGAATATGCAAGTTTATGCAGCAGTTTGGCTTCCTTTGCGCGTCTGTGTCTGTTTTCTATGCATGGGTAATTTGGATCCAGTGAAGGATGATTGGTGATCTTTGGCTAAATACTGTCCCCCATCTTCTACTGCTCATAGAGTTAATTTTGCGTTATCATCTAGTACTTAATCTGCTCAAGAGGCCTCGTTTCTCGTTAAGTTTACGAATCAGTAACAAAAATTGAAATTGGGAAGGCCTGAACCTTAACAAGCATGTCGAGTGAGTTTCTTTTTTGAATTTTGGATGGACTTCAGGTTTAGTTTCACCATGTGAAACTTCCTATTGACTTTTAAATTTTTTCTCAAACTGGGAAGGATTCTTCCCAGTACTTTTAGAATTTTTGTTTATGCTGCACTGATCTACGTACGTACCGACCCAGTCAACAAATTAAATTGCTGAAATATCCTACAATTTCCTTTTTTGATGGCAGAAGCATTCTACCAAGATGCTGTTGGAATGGAGAGGCCACTGTAAACATGCTTGTTTGGCAAATAAAATCGCTAGATTATAAATGAAGCCGATTTTGCAGAAAGATTCCAAGAAAAGACTCAATTCTGAATCGTTCCTATCAAGTTTCTTGGATAGCCATGGTGAAAAAAAAGAAGCTCAGAAGGACCCCATGAGCAAATCATTCTAGCTGAAGCAGCACTTGTTACTGTGTAAAATCTCTCATCTTCCATCTTTTTTGTGGTTTTGTGTCTTTGGAAGAGTGGTGTGCCCCACCACCATTACAAAGAAGTGGAAGTCTATTTTCAAATTTTGGTCGTTGCAGGGAGAGATAAAAAAGAGGGCCTTAAAGTTAAATCATCTTTTGGTTATAAACTTCTCTTTAAAACATTCCAAATATCGTGATGTTCATTCATGCATAGTCATCAGTTGATGCTCTCCCTCCCTCATGATTGCGAAAAAAAGGTTTTGAGAGGACCCAAAGTAGGGGAAGACTGTCGGATTGAAGCAACGCAGAAGATGCTAGCAGCTGGATAGCGATTCTCCAACCAAATTTGAACTGATTTTTTGCTAAGAAGCATGATTGTGTTAATTGGTGGAGGAAGTTGGTTTATATATCCGCTTCTATCGTTGAATTGCTTACCGCTATAATGTGACTATGCCCCCAATATTGTTTGTAAAGCACATTAATTGCTTTTGTACTAGTTTGATTTTTGGTTTTGCTACCACTTACGTGTCACAATCTCTTCTTATATATATGGGTCTTGCTAACGGGCGCACCATTGCGTCCGTTAAGGGTACAAAAAAGTAAACTTATTGGGTCCCACTTGTACTATAAAGTACACTTTTAAAGTATACATGTACTTTGAAGTACACTTAAAAGTGTACTTTAAAGTACCAATGGGACCCACAAGTGTACCTTTTTGTACCCTTAACGGGCGCAACATTGCACCCGTTAGCATTTCCCTATATATATAGTGGAGTACTATTGTCTTCTTCGTTGTTTTCAAGGAAAAAACACATTTGTGGAATCCTCTTGTAGGAATTAGGCATTGAAAATAATGCGAAATAGGTTTAGTTAATTAGGATCATCTTGATTTGAACTATGAATCTAGATACATGTTCATTTTAAAAAAGAGTCTGTTAAAATGTTTGTTGTACCTTCCAATTCAAAAAAAAATTATCTTATTCTTTTTGAAAATCAGTATCGACTTGTTTCCCACAACTTTTATTTTCGCGTATAGGCGAAAGACAACTCTAAGTAGAGAAGAAATTGCTACTCCAAGATTTCAAGATACTTTATGGCACAACTTACTGGAAAAAAAAAAGAAGTCATTGGTTTTTATTTAGTAGCGGAATCCATTTTTATCTTGATTTAAGCAACAACCAACTTAAGGGTTTATATGATCAAAATCACATAATCCAGTATGGAAAGTTTCTATAATGCAAATTATGGAAGTTAATCTGTTCAAAGAGTATCAAAAAGCAAATTTAGATTATAAGAATAGTAATGTTTGAATTGGATGAAGAATATAAAAAGTGAGTCGTTTGACATTAGATTGTCATCATCAGATTACTCAAAGTAAAGCAAGTCTTCAATCTTCATCATAAAAACGAAACAAAAAAGCAGATGCTTCCAATAATGGAAAACCATGGCTACTATTCTTTTTGCCCATGTTTTAATTTTGAATGTTACACTTACCATGTCCTTTCAGTATACAAATACTGTTGAATCATTCAGCTGCTATCAACTCAATCGGAGTTGGTTGTAAAAACTTTATATCCAATTCAAAGTCAATTAGCAATGAGCGGAGAAGCTCAAAAGTATATCAAGTGATCACCCAATCCATCCCCTAAGCAATATGGGACTATGAGCCTGTTTGTTAGCCGGATTATGTTCGAGGGCTTAAATAAGAAAAGCGGATAAGAGGAGGATATGGTAGAAGAGAGGATTAATTAAGAGGGGAGATTACATTATACTTGGTTGGTTTGGTTGATTGTTTGTATGAGTGGATAAAATTGGATGGATGAGGAAAAAGATACTAACATATAACTTGCTTACCCTTCAAAATTCATTTCATACCCAATGTTAAAGGTAAGGTGGCATAGCTGAGTAATTAGGGAAGGGGGACTAATAAAGGATAGAGCTGAGAGTGGCCATAAATAATCCTGCTGCAGGGGGATTAAATTGTCCCCGGATTAGTTAGTCTCATATTGATTATTCCAGGCAAATAGACAATCCAACCAAATAATCCAGCTAACAAACAGGCTCTATATTCCTTAACATCTCTGCTCACGTGCAACCCCATTTGAGGTCTGCCACGTGTATACTCATTTTGGGTCTATCATTGTGCAACCTTTTTACTGGTCTGTCATCGTGAGGTGTGGATGGTTAATTTTTATAAAGTGTTGGGTGGAATGGGTCTCGCTCTAATACAATGTGAAAACTTTATATCCAACTCAAAGTTAATTGACAATGAGTGGAGAGACCCAACATTATATTAAGTGGTCACTCATTCAATTCCAAAGCAATGTGGAAAAAAAAAATGAACACCCATCAAAGCTCCGACTTTAATTAGGGTCTACGCTACGCTAGTGGGCGACGGAATTGAACCTCTAAAATTAATTGAGATGCGAAAAAGCTGGACAGGAGACCTGAATTAAAAAAAGAATAACCTTCGTATTTTGGATTCTCTCTCCTAATTTATGATGGATTTCAGATTCCTCCACCCACATTCTCATACAGTGAAAAGAGAGACAGAGAAAGAGGTTAAAAATGAAAAATCATAAGGGTAAATTTCACTTACACTCCCTGGATTTTCTTTGAATCACACTTCCACCCCCTTTACTCATAGAAGTCACGCTTGACTCCCCTACTTTAGTATTCCGTGTCACACTTTAGTCCATTTACTCTATTAATACCAGTTTTGCCCTTGCTAAATAAAACAATTCATATAAATCGTTAATTAAAACTAAATAAATAAACATAAAACTAATAAAGTAATCCCAAATGTTCTAAAACCACTACCAAATCAGCCAATCTACGAGATAGTTTAGCCTAAATTAATTATTTGAGTTTTTATTTTGTCTTTTCGAATTCTGATTTGTTTTATCCCGAAATTTATTACTCCTACTTTTTCTATTCACACTGATGAGGAAAATATAAAATGTAAAAGAATTACGATCATAAGATAACAAGATTTTATTAAAGAATAAATTCAAAACAAATACGTAGGTTTTTTTTATTTATTTCAAGTTTTGTACATACTTTTTTTTATTTTTAAGGCTCGTTGAAATGGATATGAAGAGTCAATTTTTTCAACAATAAGCTAAAAACTATAAACCCGTAATGAAATGAGTCATACTTCAGTAATAGCTACATTTACCATAATTATAATGGAGCTTAATTTATTTTATCTGTTGTGGTTTAGGACATTTACTATTAATTTGTTAGTTTTACATTGATTTGATTAACTAGTTATATGATACTGTATGTTTTGTTTGGCAAGGGAAAAATTGGTATTAGCAGGGTAAATGGACTAAAGTGTTATACAAAATATTGAAGATGGGGAGTGCAGTTTCAAAGAGTAAAGGGGGTGGCAGTATGATTTGAGTAAAATCAAGGGGATGTTAGTGAAATTTACCCAAATCATAAATGGTCTTTCACTTTAGGTGAGTGAAGTGAGTAGAAAAGTAGTGGACCGGGGGGCGTGCTGTCCCTTAAGGGACAACATGTATGCTGCATTCATTCGAGTCGTCCGTGCTCTGTGATTCACAGCCCAGATCAGTTCGGTAATGGACGATGCAGATCTGTTAAGATCCAAATAAATCTGAATCGTTGATCGCCGAGTATGGACGGCTCAGATGGGTCAGCATGTATGTTACCCCTTAAGGAACAGCACCATCCCCGATCCAAAAGGTAGTGGTGGAACGATGAAGTATGGCATTATGAACATTTGGAACGATGAAGTATGGCATTATGAACATTAAAAGAATTACTACAACGTGAAATTCAGAATTGAGAACGAACCCAGAGGAATTTCATGACCAACTGTTTTGTTTGCACCCCTTCAAATATATCTTTTGGGATCTTCTACTAATTACCCATTTTAGTGAGTCGTTTTTAAAAAAACGTAGAACCTCCCCTGATGTATACTGTGTTGGAAAACAAATACTCCTACCCATTACGGTAGGGGAGAGAGAGAGAGAGAGAGAGAGAGAAATTCTTGTCGGCAAGTTATAGTCTTGATTGTTTCTACATACGCAAAAGGCGTAGTAACACTGACCGCTCACCAACTAGAGAGAAAAATGTGTAGAGTCCTCTGTGTGTGTGTGTGTGTGTTGTGTCGGCACTCAGCAGGTATGGTATCAGGATCACCTACTCCACTCATATGTTTTGGTAAAGAGAAAGGGAGTTGTAGTATAATGATTAGTGTAGGACGACAAATTTTTCTTTCTTTCTACAAGAATCTTTTCCCCTCCGAATGCTCCTTCCTTCCTAGGCCTATAATTATTCAACCCTCTTTTTCTTCCTCTATTATTACCCCCCTTCTTTTTTCTTTTTTCTTTTTTTTGGCTCTCTTATAAGCAAGCTCTGACTCAATGTTATGCTGCATAAATTATGCACAAACCAAAACATGAAAAGATAAAGAATATAGATTCATTAGGTTTATCAAGATTGTAAAAAGTATGACTAAGATGACCAATTTTGAAAGGACCAACTTTTAACACTTAAAAGAGGTTTTTGCTTAAAAGTTGGTCATTTCTCAACAAAAAAAAAAAAAAAAGTTGGGTAAAAGTAATTTTGTTTAACTTTTCATCTTTGTCTCGTCCAAACGAATAAATAGTCACCAAAAGTATGATGCAAACCAAACAAAAAAGAAATTTTATGGGAAAAATCAAAAAATGACTTATAGCACCGTCACTAAAACCGGGAAACTCAGCCTAAGAAGTGACTAATTGAGTTCCCAAATAAAAATAAAAAAGGCTAAATTGTCTAGGGCTGCCCAGCAGATCATCCGATCCGACCAATCCGAACCGATCCGAACCATCCGTTGATCCATCCGAGGTATGTACAGATGGGTTGCGGATCCAAAAACCCAAATCCGCTTTGACCGGATCGGATCCGATCTGAACCGGCCGAATCCGATCCGTGGACACCCCTAGTTTCGAGTTGAGGATTAACTTCGGCACATGTTTTAAGCCACAAAGTTGTCAGTTTGCTGTGCATTTAACAGAATAGTAAACTCAATGGGTAGGGGGTACTTGAATGCTTTATTAATCTTTACTTAGTGCAGTAACTGGCGTGGTATAGCT